>VZRF01002083.1:882112-922473 GCA_013396875.1 Vireo altiloquus
GCCCCGGCGGCACCGCGGGCGCGCCCGCGCCGGGCACGCGCGGGAGGGAGGGAGGGATGCGCCCGGAGCCGCCGTGATGTGCCGGGAGCCGCTGGCGCCAGCGGGCACCGGCAGCCCCGGCCCTTGGGCAGCCGCCGGCCGGCTCTGCCCGTGAATTTCACCACGGGAAGTTTTGTTGGTGCGACGCGTAGACGTACATTTTTTTTTTCTATTTTATTATTTATTATTTTGTATGAAGACCCTTTAGCGCGTTTCAGGCAGCGAGACAAAATCTCCTTCACTGGTTTTGTCTGTGGCGTTTTAAATGGATTTAGAGTGTAAGTTGTCGTGGTGCTTTATAGGTGGACACAATAAAGGACTTTGAAATGGATATGCTGGTTTTTCATACCCCGTCTGCTCTCTGCCAAGGGCCTCTGTTAACCTGCGTGTTATTTCATTAATTGAGGTTTTCTAATTAAGATTTCTGCACAAGCAGGATGTTTCTCATTGCGTTTCTGTCAGTTGCTGCATTAAAATTAGGGGGGAAAAATGAAAACCGTGAAGTGTCATCAGGGGAGGATAATTCTTTTTTTGTCCTCAGCTTGAATGTTTGGAAATTAAATGATTACACAGCATCTGGTTTGTATTTTTCAACGGCATAGAAGTTTATTTATTGTTACATTGCTCTATGTCTGAGCCTGGTCCTTTGGGTTTTATGCAGATCTCATATGCAGCTTGTGAATATCCAAAACACCAGCACTGCATGATGTGTTTTCCTTTGGAGCATGTAAACAAGATGTAAATGATTTAGACGAAATCCACTATTTTAAAGGAGAGATTAAGGGCTGACCGTGGTTCATGTGAAATTAGGCTTCATGTGAAAATGCACCACCTGAACATACTGAGAATAAAGGTGTGCGTCAATTGGGGAGATGCTTAACGTTTGCAGGACCACACAAAATGTATTCCTAAAGCTAAATAAATAAAGAGCATGTATTTAAGCTGTAATTGGCATGTTGTAATTGGCATTCTGTAGAAATGTTGTTTATGTTACACACATTTTAAATATGGCAACAATGCCTGGAAGCCAGCGTAGGGATTGGGAGTTTCCTTGTCCCCTTGGGAACACAATTGACACCCTGTTTTGCCTGGGAAGGGTAGAAGTGCTGAAGTATTGGTTGTATCCCTCCTACTTAAAATGCTTTGCTGAAGATCTTTTGCATTTGGAGTGTTTTCTTAAACTCTTTCCAAAATGAAAATGTTACTGGTTGTTTTGTGATACTTTTTTTAGGAAGAGTAAGCTAGGAACAGATGAATGTGTAGCCTGGGAACTTCCACCAATTTTTCAGTTGAGTGTTGCTATTATGTGTTCTTAGGTCATCCCAAACTACCAACCGTTATCCTTGATTTTGAAAAATACCATGTGCTGAAGTAATTTACAGTTGTAGTCAGAGGTCAGGTATCCCTTCTTCTACTCTGAAATTCGTTGCTTGTCTCAGCTGAGCCCCATCTAAGGAAGAGTTTTGGCATAAAGAGCTGGAATAGGTTGAAATGAACCTCATGCTCATTAGAAAGAGAACTGTTATTTTTCAGAAAAGCAAAACCATTCCAGCTACAGACATATTTTAAAAATTTAGCTTTGAGACACTGCTCTGGGAGTCTCAGTGTAGGTTGCATGAAATACTTCATTTTGGGATCTGATGATAATGTGCTCTTTCCTGGGCCAAGATAGCATGCTGTAATTAAAGAAAAAATCAATGAAAAAATTAATGGAATATTGTAATGTGAATATTTTATTGGCTGATGCTAATGAAACATTTTCACTGTCTTTTAATACCCAGAGAGGGGGAATTGAGAGGGAAAACTTGAGATGTTACAAGTTAGAGGAAGAGAGGAATGTGTAAGTTTGGGATTGTGACAGGGTGTGGAATTGTGGCTTTCTGCCTAATTTCTCCCCTTGCAAACCTGTGATTGGATCTGCCTGTGTTGGTGTGGGTGTGTTACACAGTGTACTACAGGAGGAAGCTGAGAAGAACCACAATTAATCACCGCACTGCATTTTCTGCTGTTCCCAATAACGAGATATGCTTGTATATGTGACATGTGAAACTGCATCATCTGCACTGCTGCAACCTGTGAGCAGAACCACCCGGTTTGGGGGGAGCCACGGGCCTTATCCATGGTTAATTCTTCCAGCAGTAGCAGGAAGGGCTTTTCCTGCTGTCACTGCATTCCTTTAAGATCACAGAGTTGATATAAAAAATAAATTTGTGATTGTGTGGTTGATTCAAGTCCATCCTTTGTCTGCAATGAAGGTTTACAAGAAGATTCTTCATAGGGTTGGTACAGCTTCAGCAGGCTTGTTGCCTGTGTGTCATCATCCATCTCTGGTTGTAGGGGAAGTTTAGGGGATTGCTGGTACTCCATGCACAGAAGGTGCTATCCCATAACTTTGGCTATTTTTCAAGTCCTGATAACTACCAGGAAAATACTGGCTTTAGTGATAATTTGCTTTCCCTGCAGAAATTTAAATTTAAATTAGAGTCCTACTTTGTATTGAATTTTTCTATGTACCACGATACATAATACGTGGTACACCTAATTATTTCATCTGAAAATAGGTTGCTTATTGAGAAGGAAAAAAAGTCTGGCATAGTCTTCCTGTAATCTCGGATTGATAAAAGTTTAAATAATTTTTCATAGCCATTTACACTGAAAAAAGGATTCTCTAAATGTAAAGGCTGTGGTCAGGAAATGTTAGATATTGCCTTAATTCTGAAATAGTTAAATGAGCCATTTATGGTCTAGAGCTGCATCATATTTTGTACTAGCAAGGATTCATTAGCTGTGAGAATTTGGATGGCTGTGGTGATAATTTGGGAGTGAGGGAGCATTGCATTGAGGTTCTGGAGCTGCTCTGTGAGCCTTACAATGCTGAAAGAATTTGATTTTGGAGTGGAATTGAATTAGTAAAATCCTTGACAACTTTCCTCATGGGTAACATTTGACTTTTTTTTGTATTCTTGAATTCAAACCTCCCTGGGGTGGATCAGGGGCTTTTCCTTGCAATTGCCATCATTGGGCACCTGTGGTGGAGGAGCTCGGGAGTTGGGTGAGATCCTGGCTCTTCCTGGGCCCCTTGGCTTTGCCCTAGAGGTGTGTCAGATTTTGGGCACTTGTTCCTACAGCTTGGCTTGTTTCATTATTCACCTTCCTTGGCTGTGCTGGCTCTTGAGGTGGAACTCACTGCAGTGGGGTTGTCAAGTGTGTTCTTCCACAAAGTAATTGGACTTTCCTTTGTAGTTTGGATTTAGATGCTGAGATTTAACAAATTCTTGTGGTGGGGTACTGGTAATTTCTTTTATGAGATCTAGGAGAGCAAAACCAAGGTTGGTGCTACGAAAGGAAAGCACCATACTTAGGAGACTTACCTTTGAAAGATTTGTGCTCCCTGCTCCTCTCTGCACCACCTGGGTCACGTAGTGCTGAGCTCTGACCCTGCAGTCACTGCTCACAGCTCCTAAAACTCCTCATCTGTGCTGTGATTCTGTCACTTTTCCAGATTCTTGGATACAAGAGGGCAGGAAAGTACAAGATTTTAGTCTTGTGCAACAGATTTTTTTAGGCTGGAGATTTTTCACTTGTGAAAGCCTTGAACTCTGTATGATCCAGTGTGCACTTCTGTGGAGTCACTGTGTCTGCACTGAGAACTTGTGTAAAGTCCTTTGGGTTGCAGCAAGTTGCAAAATAATGCAGAGTCTCCACACGTCAGTGTTTGGTAGCAATGCAAATAACATGCTGGAATGCTGATTTTATCCTTCTTTCCTGTGTTTTATGGGAACATTCTGTCAAATGATACATCCTTTCTCCTGCGCTGGGAGTGACTTTATGTAGCTGTACCTTGTCAAAGAGATTCTGCATTCCCAATTAAATTTGCATGTTAAAATTGCTTTTGGAGTGTCTCATATATCCAAATTTTGAAAGAATTGGGAAATTGATACTCCCAATGTGGTCATTCACTTTCTTCATTGTTGCTGCACACATCCAGGACCACCAGTCTTGATAATTAGTTAATGAGGCTGTACAGACAGGGGCAGAGCAGGGGTGACTGCTCTGTGCACAATTGCTGATATTTATTGTTATGCTAAGGTCAAAAAAATATAAACCAAAGTAAAGTATGGCTTATGTTTTTCTTGAATTTGTGGGTAAATACTTCTATGTGTTTGTCAGTGTCACACGTCAATCCGGTAAAGCTGATCAACACAAGAATATTGTTAAACATAAGTTCTCATTTTTGTTTTATTGCAGTTATTTGTGAATGAATTTGGCTGAATATGGATCCAGGTGGCGGAAGTCTTGGATTGCAAACACAGGAATCCAAAATGCCTCACACTATGATCATGCAGGATTTTGGTAAACATTTTAACTATTAAAAATAATGAGTAAAATCCAGGAGATTATCTTCTCAGGTATTGGGAAGGACCATGTCTTTATATGAGGATATTTGCATTTGAATTACAACACTGAATAATGTTAATAATTTTTTTTTCATTCTGGTAAGAACTATTTTCTTGAGTGTTTTCAAGATTAAAAGTTTTTGTGTTAAAATAGTTCACTGGTCATTCTTTGTTATGTCTAGAAAAGTAGTCTGCAAATATGGCTGGCCAGTCAAGTCTGTTAATGAAAACCAGTTTTCTACCTCCAGCTATTCTTTGTGATGTGGCAAGTTGTTGGAGATTTTACTATAAATACTGCATACAACTGAGCGTTTCTTTTTAACAAGGCCCATGCAGTCCAAAGGATGAGTCTTTTTACTGTAACAGCAGTTAATGGCCTGTTACTCACTTTCAGTGTCACGCAAGAGTTCTCTGAAGGTTCACATTGCTTGCAATGAAATGTTTGCTAACTGGGAATTTTTTAAAAAAGAGAACTGTAAACTGGCCTTTAGTTTTTAACAGACCCTCATTGTAAAACCTATGTTTGGGACAAACTCCACGTTATGTCTTGAAGTTATGTTTTGTTTATCTTAGCTTGTACAAAACAGGCTGCTTTGGACAGTGTTTATCAGGCGAAATGCAAGACGTGGACATTGAGAAGTAGCAGATTTTTACATCTGTGTTTAACTTGTCTATGTGATAACTCCATTCCTTAGATAAACCAGTTGCAGGTGCAATAATTGTAATATTTTTCTCCTGGTTCATGCTTGTTCCCTAGTGGCTGGAATGGCTGGCACCGCTCACATCGATGGAGACCACATTGTTGTGTCAGTCCCCGAAGCTGTCCTGGTTTCTGACGTGGTCACGGATGATGGGATAACTCTGGATCACGGCTTGGCAGCTGAGGTGGTGCAGGGCCCTGACATCATCACGGAAACAGATGTCGTCACGGAGGGAGTCATCGTCCCCGACTCTGTGTTGGAGGCTGACGTTGCCATTGAAGAGGCTTTGGACACCAGCGACCACGTTTTGACTTCTGACCTGATCACAGAAACCGTGCGAGTTCCCGACCAGGTGTTTGTGGCAGACCTCGTCACGGGCCCTGAGGGACACTTGGAGCACGTGGTGCAGGACTCTGTGGCTGGGGCCGACTCGCCCACTATGGTCTCGGAAGAGGTGCTGGTGACCAACTCGGATTCGGAAGCTGTCATCCAGGCAGCTGGGACTGTCCCTGGCTCCACGGTCACCATCAAAACTGAGGATGATGATGATGGCAAGAGCACTTCTGAAGACTACCTGATGATATCTTGTAAGTTTGCAGAGGTAGATGGAAGCAGAAGGGAGCTGAGCTAGAAGTGCTCTGGTGGGGAGAAGTTCCTGTAACTGGACTCTTGGAATGCTCAGGGAATAGGCTGGTGCTCAGTTAATTCCTGGTGTCTGGATTTGGGGGTTTTGGTGCAAAGTCTCTGGTACAGCAAGAAAGAGAAGGAAGGTGATGCTGGTGAGTGAGTGAGTGTGGATGTTATAGGTTTTGACACTAGATATTCCAGGAAATTTAAGAAAAACACCTTGGAAAGTTAAACATTGTGTTTATTTTGAATACACTACTTTTTTCTAAAAAACACCACAGGTGTATTACAATGTTATGCAGATTCATGTAAAAAGACATGTCGGGCTTAATCAGGACAATACCCAAAGAAATAGTTCTTTTGAGATCTCTAACTCAAAGTTTTCTCAATGTGTCCACAAAATATGGTTTTTTTAGTGTATTAAAAATTATAATAGGCTTTTCACTGTCTGTTGTGCTGTTCTGGGCTGAACTTGGAAATAAGGGGTCGTGTGCATTAATGAATTGGTTCATTAACACGTTCCAATTCCCACACAGCATCCAGCTCCATATGATCCTATTGGCAGGTAGCTGAAGTTGGCTGCTGAAAGGACCTTGGGTACTTTATGTTCTTCGGTGGTTACAGTATACCCAAGGTAGCAGTTGTTGCTGCTACACAAATTTGATAAAATATATGATAGTTAATTTAAATTTTTGACTTGCCCAAATCACTTACTGAAATGTGAGTAGGTCAAAACAGATTTTATTTAGTCAGAAGCAATATGTTAAAAAAAAGTCAATGCCAAGTGTGTCAAAAGTGTCAGTCTGTTCACAACAAGATGCATTTATTTAAAATTCCATGACAGAGGATACGACTGATTCGTGGTTATAATGATTTCACTCTCTTAATAGTATTTATGTCCCTTATGCAAAATACATTTTGGTATTTACTTTCATTCAGTCTAGGATGAACAGCAGTGATTTTTAAAGCTTTCCATCATTACTGGGTCACTAACCAAAGTCAAAGAGAGGGTTTTTTGAAAAAGAACTTCAAAAATGAGTCTATAAAGCAAATTAGACCTGCAACAGAAAAAATCCTGTGTGTTTTTGTAACTAAGGAACACCATTTTTACAGTTAGTTGTTTCACTGAACAAATTCCTCCTTTCTGACAGAGTACTTAGGCTGAGTTTATTCTGTAACTGGCTATTTCCCTTGTCACTGTAAGTACAGTCCTCTTTGGGATTCCTTCTGAGACAGAGGAGTGTGATTGATGCTGATGATCCTGCACTTAGACCAGAGCATCTGAAGCTTTCACTTACCTGATGGGCCCACGTGTGTCTGACACATTCATGCTTTTGTCAGGTGTTCTCAAGCTTGGCTTTCACAATGTTTCAAAGCCACTTTGAGACCTAGTTTTCAGCAAATTAAATTTTTATATATGTATAATCGTGATGTGCCTGAATAGTCACAGTTGGAAGCTACATTCTGCATCTAGGATTTTCTTTTAAGTAATCATTTAGATAAATTAAGGCAGTCATATAATTGCTTAGGTTGGGAAAGAGCTGTGAGATCATTGAGTTTAATCCTCCTCCCAGCACTGCCAGGGCCACCACTGACCATGTCCCCAGGTGCCACTAGCACATGGCTTTTGAATCCCACCAGGAATGGGGACTCCACCACTGCCCTGGACAGCTGGGACAGGGCTGGACAACCATTTCCATGTAGGAATTTTTCCGATATCCAACCTGAACCTCCCCAAGCACAGCCTGAGGCTGTTCCCTCTCCTCCTGTCTCTGTTCCCTGGGAGCAGAGCCTGACCCCCCCCGGCTGTCCCCTCCTGTCAGGGAGTTGTGCAGAGCCACAAGGTCTCCCCTGAGCCTCCTTTTCTCCAGGCTGAGCTCCTTTCCCAGCTCCCTCAGCCTCTCCTGCTGCTCCAGCCCCTTCCCAGCTCTGTTCCCTTCCCTGGACTCATTCCAGCCCCTCCATGTCCCTCTTGTCCTGAGGGTCCCAGAGCTGCCCCCAGCACTGGAGGTGCCCCAGCAGGGCCAGCACAGGGGACAGACACTGCCCTGGGCCTGCTGGCCACACCATGGCTGGGACAGCCCAGATGCCATTGACCTCTTGCCCACCTGGGCACCCCTGGGCTCGTGTCCAGCTGCTGGCACCAGCACCCCCAGGGCCTTTCCCAGCTTTCCAGCCTCTCTGTCCCAACCTGGAGCTTTTTACAGGATTGTTATGACCCAAGGGCGGGACCTGGCAGCTCCAGTTGGCCTCAGCCCATGGATCCAGCCTGTCCAGACTCCACTGCAGAGCTTCCCAGCCTCCAGCATCAACACTCCCCCAGCTCAGTGTCACCCACAAAGCTGATCCCCTCATCTGCATCGTTGATAAAGTTGAGCTCTGTTGTGTTTCCTGAGTTTTGAGCCTGCGTTGTGCTGGGGATGCCAGCCTGGCCCCACAAAGTGCCTGCTATTGTGTTTTTGTTAGCAGAAATGAATCATTCTTATGCAGTTTTAAATTCTTTTTTTATTGTTTAAATATTAACCTTGAATTTGTTTTGTTTATGGAGATAATGTGTTGTATAGAAGAGATAAAGGCCTCAATTTATTAAGCAGGTCAAAACTTTTTAGATACTTACATCTTTTCAATTGTCAAATGTTGTAAATATTGTAGAAAGTGAATTTTACAGTACTTCGTTTGGGGTGTATTCAAACGACTGTTGAACTGTTTTATAATGTAAATCACACCAAAGGGATACTTTTAAAGAATTTCAAAATACTTAGTTGTCTTTTAATGAAATTTAGCATCTAAAACTTTACATAAAATGCCAGATATGCCCTTAGGGAATAGTTCAGGTTTTTCTGTGGAACACATGTGGGAACTACCAAAATACTACATTTTAGGGTATGAAACTGACTGTGGAATTTTAATTTCCCTTACTCTTGTTGGGAGTTACAATTTAAATGATAGAAGCATAGAATGGGTTGGGTTGGGTTGGAAGGAACTTTACTGAAAGGCGATTTTTCACCATTTTGAGGTGACATTCCCATGTAGGTACTTCATACACTTCTGGTAATTTTATTTTTTGTGTAAATAGTATTTGGACAATAGTAAGTTTGTCTTGATAGTTGTGTGACTATCTGTGTATGATTCTGTGATTGGAAATGTTCATTGGAAGATTATCACCACTCTGCAGATAAATTCAGCTTTTTCAAACCAGCTTGATAAGTATGTTCACAACACAGATACCACAGGGTGTTCATGATCCCTTGCTTTAAACCATCAGAACACCTTGATAAAAAGGAAGTGAATCCCAAATGCGGTGGTGGGCCCCTGACCCCAGCCCTTGGCAGAGTGAGATGGAGCTGGAGAGCAGCACATCCCGAGGTGCAGGGGCAGAGTGAGATGGAGCTGGAGAGCAGCACATCCCGAGGTGCAGGGGCAGAGTGAGATGGAGCTGGAGAGCAGCACATCCCGAGGTGCAGGGGCCGTGGGCAGTGGAGCTGAAGCCTCCCCTCTTTTGTTTTTCAGGTTTGCGATATTCAGACCCACAGCGGGTTGCCAGCCCCCGCTCCGCGTGCCGGCCCCATGCACTATTCTGGTGACCTCAAAGCCACCACTGACCCACACTGGAGCTGGCCCGGGGGTAAGGTACTGTGCCACCAACACCTCCTTTGTAGTGTCTTACACTGTTGCCTCGTTTGCTAAACATTTTAGGATTCCTACTCCTCTATTTGAACCTATGGGACTTAAGTAGATCAGACATTAGAAAAACCCGGAGAATTGTCAAAGCATGGGACTTATCTTGCCCTCGTGTTGCTCCTCTGGTGGCTGTGGTATCACCAGCATAGTGCATGTGAGGCATCACATGGATTGGGAGCTGGCAATCCACGGTGAATCTGGACATCACACACCTGAAAACAGCCAAGCCAGGTAAGTTTAACGCTGGGAGTGTGCTGAGTTTTCCTTTAAAGCTTGTTCACTCAGGAGGATTCAGCATCTATTTATGGAGGTTGTCTGTTGTGTTTTTTCAGTTAATTTTAAGGGACGAGATAATAACATGTAGTGCTTCTGGTGGGTGAGTCAGAGCTGGAAGACACTTTGATATTCATTGACAGAAAGTAAGCATTCCCTGTTCCCAGGAGCTATCCCTGGGAAAAGCAGCAGAGAATTTAGTGCTGATGGGTTAGCAGTGATTGAAGGCATCTTACTTAGACAACAGAATGTTTTCGTGAGCTGTTTGGAAAAAAATAATATTTTGTAACCTGACAAAGATTATTTGTCCTGCTGTGTTGTTTTTCTCTTACCTAAATCTGTTTAAAAGGTAGATGGAAGCTATGAGATTTACTTTATATAAGACAGCAATTTAAGCAAAAGCAGTTGCCAGTTGTGTGTGTTTTGTTGTATTTGAAACAAAAAGCAACATCTTACAGATGACAGTCTATATTGCAATCATTTTCTCAGCCCGCCTGATATTTTCCAAATTCTGCTATATTACACCTTTGCTTTTTTAGAAGAGTGATCCCAGAGGCCCTGGATTTGCAAACTTCCTGATAGGTTTCCATTTTTTTAGCTTAAATTGTAAAGACTGAATTTTTTTTAAAATACACAGGATGGTTAATGGTGTAGAAGTAACCACAAATGTTAAAAATACTGCTGTAAGTTTGCCCCCCTAAACAGGACTCCCCATTTTTAAAGGATATTGAAGATTTGGGGGCTTTACCTGCAATATTCAAACACAGTATATAAGTGTACATGCTATATTCATGTTTGGGGGTGGTTTTTTGCTGAAGACATTCTTGCAAAAATTGAAAAATTCCTCATGTTTTTCCTTTATGTAATGTTCATTGCATTGCAATTGATGTCCTGGTAACGATCTAAAATTGCAGGATTTTTTCTTACATTATTTCAGTATTCCCATAATGGTGCACAGTCACTGTCACACAATATTAGTTAAATAGTTGGAAATTTTTCCATAAAGAAAACTCCTATCACACATGTGATAACTCCCCTGTCCAGCAGGAAGTTGCTGTTGTTAAATAACCTCCCAGGACAAAAATACTTACTTCTGTTAAACTGGTAACATGTTATGTTTATAAAATGTATGAGTTTAGAAAAAGTTGGTGTTGCTTGAGTTGCAGATTTGAAAAGAACTTTATCACCATCTCCCAATTCTAAATTTGCAGGACAGTTTACAGTTTGAAATACTCTTTTTGGCAGCATGTTCAGTCAAAAAGCTAGGCATATAATCCCTCCTTGTAGTGGGAGTTACCTCCACTCCTTCCAGCACTCAGGCATGCAGTGGGAATGATCATTGTATTAAATTAAACTTAGATTTATCATTTTCCAGAACATGGATAAGAAACTTTCATAAATTAAAAGCCTTGCAAAAGGAAAAAAAATAGTCTCGAGTAAATCCATGCTTAGTAAATGTATGGAAATACTAATTCCAAGGTCAGGGTATTTCAGCATCCCCACTTATCTCTCTTCTGACAGCCCCATTCTGGCAGAATCACAAATGTCAGTTAGGTGCAGTGGCACTCCCTCAGTGCATGGAAAGGGGTATTGATGAGCTGCTGCTGGGAAAGTCGAGTGTCAGAGGAACATTGCAGGTCCTCTGCTGTGGCTCTCAGTGTTTGTGCTCTGACTGTTCCCAGTGTCCTGTCAGGTCACACCAACATCATGCAGCACGTCAGACTCTCACTCATGAAGATGTTGATGTTGCTGGCATCGTTTTCAGTAGAGATTTGGAAAGTTTTTTTAATCAAAAAACCAAAATCTCTTTTGGAGGAACTCTTTTTTTACCTGATCTGTGTTTGATACATTTTCAGCAATGGAATTAATCCATTAGTTACCAAAAAAACCCAAACCCTATGAAACAGCTAAACCAGCATTTTTTAAATGTTGTCCGTAGAGGTTTCAGGTTCTAGAGCCTGGTGCTGGTAACACCAAGGTTGTGGGACCAATCCCCATATGGATCATTCACTTAAGAGTTGGACTTGATGATCCTTGTGGGTCCTTTCCAACTCAGAATATTAATTTACATCAAAGTATAAACTTCACAGAGGTTCTAAAATGAAACCAAATACTTGATTGTACTTACCTACATTTTATCTAGTTCTGTCCTCAGTAATTTCTGTACTCACCTGGTGCAGTCCAAGATTTGTGAATAGAAATGAGGTTTCCCAGTGCTGTGAGCTGGGTAGGTGTCCATGGAATGCTGTCCATGAGTGGGAAGAGCTTAGTTTGGGATTGCTGAGGTGGATTCCCACTCCCCCTGCTACAGGAGAGGCACCTGCTTCTCCCACCTCTTGTGACTTCCCTGAGCACTAAAGGCTTGAAGGGACTGCAGTTTAGCACAGGCTGGAGTTACAGCAGCTCTTGGGAGCAGCCACCAGTGCCCTGGGAGCAGGAAACTGGGGAGGGGAGTGGGGAGCTCTGCAGCCATCCCAGATAAGCCAGCCTTTCCCAGGGATCAGAGCCCTCACTATCCCTGTGGAGTCAGGAAGCTTTGCTGGCACTTCAGTGTTCATTTTAAGGAGGCTTTTTTTGCTTAGTGAGCACATTCTTTAATGTTACGTGTGCAGTAAGATGCTGTTTCCCTGGAATGTATTTCATTCAGATTTTGTCTACATTTTATGGAATTCTCCTCTATTTAGAGGACTTCAGTGGGTGTTCAGCACTGCACAGGTTTGTGTTGACCATCTGCACAGGAGCTAAATTAATCCTCAGAGAGAAGTGTGTTGGTACATGTGTCAGAGAGATGCTGAGTTTAGTGCCCTCTGTGCTGGCAATTTGGGGTGTATCTATGGACATCTTTATGAAGGCCCTTTTTACCAAAATATCTTGCTTTTAATCGTTTTAATGTTGGGCTTTTTTTAGGAATTAAATGAACATTTTGAATGTATAGGCCAAATAATCAGTGAGTGAGTTATGTAAAGAATGAGGAATCAATCTCTCATAGTAGTATTTGGTTTTATTGTCACTGCTGTATATTTTAATCAGCTGTATATCTTCATTAATGTGTATGTTTTCAGGTGATGAAGTGGATAAAATCATAATTTCTTTTAGGGAGAAGGTACAGTCAGATTTTTGATGCACACTTCTTTAGCTGGGAATGTACTTGCAAGTCATCACACTCCACAAGAGCTTCAGCTACAAAATTTTAGTCCCAGGGTGTTGGTGAAACTTTTGAGAACTCTTAGACTGTAACAGGCAATTCTGGGTTATTTTTTAACACTTTAGTATAGATGTTTAATTTTAATTATTGATGTATTTTTGCTTTCTAAGGCTAATAGTTTCAGCCATTCCCTTTGATGACAAGCTCCCTCTTGTGTCCTTTATTCTGTAATTTCCACTGTATTTCCTGACTTGCAATAAAATACTGAACTTCTGGAATCTCTTTTAAGTTTCTTGAGATGAGCTGCTTTTAAAGGCCACTTATGAATACAAACTTTTCCAGTGCATGGGGAGAATAGTGGAGAAAATCATGCTACTGATTGCTTTGACTTCTAAAAATGTGTTTGAACCTCATTATTATTCTCTTGTCTTTGCAGTGGATGACGTTGGAGAGAAATTGGACCATATAGGAAGCACTCCCTTGAAGATCAGTACAGAGGTGGCAAATGATGATGTTGCTAAAGATGATGGCTTTGGTTCAGAAGTTATCAAAGTGTACATATTTAAAGCTGAAGCTGAAGATGACGTCGAAATAGGTACTTTGAAATCCTGTTTATTCTTCCAGTTTCGGGGTCTTTCTGCTTGTTCTTAATTCCACATAATCCAGTCACTGGAGTGTTTTGTAGAACGTGACATTTGTGGAGGCTGCCCAGATGCAGCAAATGCTGGGTGTGGATTAGTCTTGAGGTCTTTTTTGGCAGCCAGAGCTCAAATGTAGAAGTGGCTGTGAGTCTGCAGCTGTTTTTTCAGCTGCTGCTTTTCTCTAACTTTGCAAGACCCAAGTGTGTCAGCACAGCAGAGCCTCTGGAGTGGATCCCTCTTGATGGTGGGAGCCTATGATGGATTTTGGTGGCCTTTGCAGAGAGAGCAGAGGGTTTCTGGGATTGCAGGTGAACCAAGGCACTCAGAATTGCTCTGCAGTTGCCTTTCCCCATGGACAGACCAGCACTCCCCGTGCTCTGAGGGGAGCTCACCTGTGTCTGTTCCTGAAAAAGCAGAATCTCCCTCTTGGTTAGAGCTGGAACCTGTGGATCATTCCCTGGCCCTCTTCTCAAAATTCACTTTGTTCCTCTGGGGATGGGATGTTCCCCTGTCAGTCTGCAGGGACAGAAGGGACAGACTGCTCATGGAGCAGCAGGGAGAACCAAAATCTCTTATGGCTGAGAAGTAATTCCCAGCAGGGCTGTTCTCTGAGCTGCTCTCAGACGTGGTCCCAGCAGATCACTCCCTTCCCTTCTGGGAGCACTCCCTCCCCTCAGCAGGGCTGCTTCTGGTGGTGCTGAACCTTTGCTGCTCAGCACGAGGAGCACAGAGAGGAGTCTTGACCAGGAACGCAGGAATATCCACAATTCCAGGCTGTGTTTGGGGCAGGGTTGCAGTCAGGTTGTGGTGGGCATGAGCAGCTGTGTGTCTCCAGTGGCACCCAAGCTCCTCCTGGCACTTGTGGAAGGCTTGTGATCCCTGGGCAGGGGTTGGTCAGGCTTGAATTTATCAGACACATCCAAAGACCTTTTTCCTCATCTCTTCCAGACTATGAAACTTGCATGATTTTATGACAGACCTGGATGTAAAAAAATTTAATTGGAGTGTTACGAAAAAGTTTTGTTGTAAATGAGAAAAAAATACTTAAATCTGAAATTAATCTTACCAGTGGCTTTGTTCACATTGACTTAATGTGTGTCACTTCTTTTTGTTGAAGGTGGGACAGAAATTGTCACTGAGAGTGACTTTCACAATGGCCATTCTGTAGCTGGAGTCATTGAACAAGGAGGTGTTGGGAGAATGCAGCGAGAAAAAATGGTTTACATGGCTGTTAAGGACTCTTCTCAGGAAGATGAAGATATTAGTAAGCATAATAGGAAACATTTTTGTTTCTCATGCTGTTTGTACACCCATATAACCATCATTCTCAAGAACATTTCTAATTTTTTCTGAAGAATTCTTCAGCCTGAAGTAGTAGAAAACTCAGCTCATCTTCCCTAAAAATAAAAAGCAGGCTATAATTATTTAAAAGTGATGTGGATAATGCATTTTGTTCATACTGTGTGCAGTCATTTCATTATTTATATTAAATTTAACATGTCCATGGATGAAGTTAATGAGGTTAGTCAAACTTCTTCTTTTTCTATTTTCCTACTGTGATACTAACAGCTTTCTGAAAAAGTGGCAGATGTCATCAGTTGCAAGTTTATGAGTTTGTATATTGGAAAATTTGTGGGCATTTGTTTTGGATTAGTATTTATTGATACATGTTTTCTCTCTTTAAGGAATGTCTGAATAAGCAATGATCCCCTAAATGCCAAAGGAAGAAAATTAATTTTAAATGGGTATCAATCAGAGCGAGAGAAAATTAAATGAAGGAAAAGTTTGGACAGGCAGAATAAAATTAAAGATTTATTCTCCTCCCTTAATCCAGGCTGTGCTGAAATAGCAGATGAAGTTTATATGGAAGTTATTGTAGGGGAAGAAGAAGCCACATCCCTTCCAGACACGCAGCTTGAGGACTCTGGCGTGAATAAAACGTTTGTCCCTGTTGCTTGGGCTGCTACTTACGGTAGGAACCTGGGATTCTTTCCTGACAATCCCTGCCATTATTCCCTCCCTCATGCAGCTGCCAGAATCCCTGGGATGAGCTCACCTTGTTCTTGGGGTTTGGAAGCAGCTCCTGATCTCTGCCATGCAGTGATTGCTGTGTGTTGAGTTTCATGGAGTAGAAAGGAAAGCTTGTTAGGAGAAGTTTTATTTTGTTTCTGATCCCAGCTCAGATGTACAGAGTATGTGAGGTTTGATGCTTAATGTTGAAGATCTTAAACAACGAGAACAGCCTTAAGTATTTTTCATTAGCTGGGAGGAAGGGGGAAAAACTACCAAAAGGGAATAATAGGAATAAACATGTAAATATGTTCCTTACAATTTCAGTTTGTATACATGTCTTAAGCCTGTTAGCCCTTCAGGTGAGACAAAAAGAAAAAATGTGATTTCTTTTCAAATAGTGGAAGTGTTGTAGGATATAATGAGATACTGTTTGTTCTTTTGTATAATATCCTTGGATTTTGGTGTGTTAAATGTTTGTTAAGGGGGTACCAAGTTATCCATAGTTTCTGTTACAATTAATTAAGCAAGTTAATGAAAATTCCTTGGTGTGGTAATGAGAGCCCAACAACTGGGCTGGTAAAGTGCTTCAGAACCACAGAGCTTTGGCACATAACAGCAAATACTTCCAGTGCAAAATGAGGAATGTGCTCCTGAGGTATTCCTTGTGCATCTCCCAGAACTCCATTGTGCTGAGAGGCTGATAAGGGCCAAGTCCTCTTATCTGCCAGCTTCTACTCCAGAAAGATAACGTGCTTCCATCTCAGGAGCAAACACTGCATTTCAGATAACCTCTGCATGGGTATCTGAGGGGATAGATGAGGCTAAAAGTTTGCACAAACAAGCTTGTTAATAATGGAAAGCAGGAGGGCCAGCAGGGTAAGCATGCAGACACAGATGGGGAGGATAAATCCTCCCAGAGATGGGATTTTGTCTCCTGAGGCTCATGATTACACAACTCTGAGCTGCACATCTCCACTTGGATGGTGTTAGCCTGTTACTTATTAGCTAAGTTAGTTTTCTCTCATTATCAGGCTTTCAAAAGCAGCATCTTTAAAAAGAATATTATTTTGTAGTGACTAAAATGCCATTTTCTGCAGGAGATGAAAGAAGGCTTCCCCGAAGATACGAAGATGGTCAAGCGGCAGGTGAGAACTTTTAATAGCATTAAAACTAAAACTGTCTTTGAAAAAATAGACATTTCTGTGTCAGTGCTCCTAATCAGAGATGCAAAGAATGAGCCATAAATTAGATATTGAAGGACTCCACAGTGTTTTCTCTACTGTTTTGAATTAAAACAATTCTAGATGTCTGTAGGCCTTCAGAGGCAAGTGAAGAAGTTGGGAGCCAAGTTTTTGATGTAGTTGTGCAGACAGAAAAGAGATAATGCAGTTGTTAAGAAGTAAAAACACATTAAAGAAAAATCAAGGAATATATTTAGAAATGAATTAGTGTTTAAACAATCATGCTCTTGACTTTTGCCAGGAAAGATAGATAGTGGTTGCTATTAGCACACTTCTTGTTAATGTATGGTGGTGGTAGAGGAATGGGCAGTGCTTGTTTTTAAAGAGTAGATAATGCTGCTGTGCAATTCCAGTCGTCAGTCCCAAAGAAACAAGTTATTTAAGGTTTTTTATGGTGTCTAATTTTTGTTTCTAGGAAATAACTTGGATACACGATTAGAAAACAAAAACGGTAATGCAACACAGTACCTGCAGATTTGTGATAGCATTAGCACTAATAGAGTGCTCAAACAAAAAACCAAGAAAAGGAGGAGAGGAGAGGCCAGGCAATGGCAAACAGGTAAACACTGGATGGTTACGGTATTGTTAAGGAGTGCCACTTACTCCTGTCCTATTCCTTTTCTCTTTTTTAAGCTGATGCAGAATTAAAAGCTATAAATGATGATTTGCGTATTTCCTGTGTCCTTCCCCCCCTCCAGTTCTGTGCCTAGAAAATGTCATATTTTGCTATTCAGAGTCAGTACACTCAGGGCTGATGCAATTCATTGGAATGCTGCAAGCTATTAAAAAGTACCCATGGCTATATTCAGTGCACATGTGATATTCCTGATCTGTTTGAGCAGTTTCTAAAACAGAACTATATAAACTATAGGTGCTGTGGATTGGTTGTTTTTAAACTACTGAGCCACTCTCTCTCTGCTGCAAGTGTAAGTGCATGAATCTGAACAGCACTTGGCTGATTTAAAACTTCTTAATCAGTAAATGTGTTTCCTTCATAACTTGTTTTTGTTTGTTCAAAAACAGCTGTTATAATAGGTCCTGATGGACAGCCCTTAACAGTTTACCCTTGTCATATTTGTGGGAAAAAATTTAAATCCAGAGGATTCTTGAAAAGGCATATGAAGAACCATCCCGATCATATGATCAAGAAGAAATACCAGTGTACAGACTGTGACTTTACCACCAACAAAAAAGTAAGTTTCCACAATCATCTGGAAAGCCATAAACTTATAAATAAAGTTGATAAAACGCACGAGTTTACAGAGTACACGAGAAGATACAGAGAGGCGAGCCCATTGAGTTCCAATAAACTCATCCTGAGGGACAAGGAGCCCAAGCTCCACAAGTGCAAATATTGTGACTATGAGACTGCAGAGCAGGGGCTCCTCAACAGGCACCTGCTCGCAGTCCATAGCAAGAACTTCCCTCATGTGTGCGTGGAGTGTGGGAAGGGCTTCCGCCACCCCTCGGAGCTGAAAAAGCACATGAGGACCCACACGGGGGAAAAGCCATACCAGTGTCAGCACTGCGTGTTCAGGTGTGCTGACCAGTCCAACCTGAAAACTCACATCAAAACCAAACACGGCACCGACCTGCCCTTTAAGTGTGAGCACTGTCCCCAGGC
This sequence comes from Vireo altiloquus, assembly GCA_013396875.1. Classification (NCBI taxonomy): domain Eukaryota; kingdom Metazoa; phylum Chordata; class Aves; order Passeriformes; family Vireonidae; genus Vireo; species Vireo altiloquus. The sequence continues at coordinate 900,495 of VZRF01002083.1, forward strand.
CTTCGCCGACGAGAAGGAGCTGCAGCAGCACATGGAGCTCTTCCAAGGGCATAAGACTCACCAGTGTCCCCACTGTGACCACAAGAGCACCAACTCCAGTGACCTGAAGCGACACATCATTTCGGTGCACACCAAGGATTTTCCCCACAAGTGTGAGGTGTGTGAGAAAGGCTTCCACCGGCCCTCGGAGCTCAAAAAGCATAGCGAGACCCATAAAGGGAAAAAGATCCACCAGTGTAGGCACTGTGACTTCAAAACGTCCGATCCTTTTGTGCTCAGTGGGCACATCCTCTCCGTTCACACCAAGGACCTGCCTTTCAAATGCAAAAGGTGTAAAAGGGGCTTCAGGCAGCAGAACGAACTGAAGAAGCACATGAAGACCCACAGCGGCAGGAAGGTGTACCAGTGCCAGTACTGTGAGTACAGCACCACGGACGCGTCGGGCTTTAAGCGCCACGTCATCTCCATCCACACCAAAGACTACCCCCACAGGTGTGAGTACTGCAAAAAGGGCTTCCGCAGGCCCTCCGAGAAAAATCAGCACATAATGAGGCACCACAAAGAGGCCATAATGTGATAGGTGAGCTCCAGCAGGAGGCCATGTAGAAACTGTGATATGCTAATTGGGGAAAAAAATAAATCTCACGAACTGTTTCTCCTGGTTTCAAAGCTTGATATTAAACCATAACTTTACATTCTTTGTATTAAAAGTCTTAAAAAGTATTAGGGTTGGCAGGGGATCTCATAGCCCTATGATTGTTGCTTATCAGAACCTAAAGAGCACTAGAGAATGCAGAGGATGGATGAATGTCTTAAATTTGCAGAAAGATGGATGAATGTCTCCCAAGTGAACAGTATTTGCCATTGCTAGAGGACAGGGCAGAGCTGATTGTGTGACCCATTCTGTCAGTCCCAACGTGTGTCTCCAGTATGGAAACAGATCCCTGGTGGGGTGAGCTGCAGAGGGTTTGCAAAGGAGCCCACTCTTCACTTCTTGTGCAGTTTGGAACGGGGAGTTTAGTCAGACACTTCATCACAACGTTTTCAATTGTGCCTAGAAATTGAGTTCCAGAACTGGCAAAATTTGGGGCGGGGGGAGGGAATGTCCCTTGTTTGGTTTGGTTTGGTTTTTTTAAACATTTCATAGGGAAACTTTTTGGTTTCCTTTATTAGTTTAGATCCAAGAAGCATTTTTTTACTGGTTTTCAAAGCTGCTAACCTATTTTATTGCAGGATATGATGTTTAAAATAGAGCATTATGTTATGGTCTCAGAGGTGGTGTTCTGGTGCTAGGGTTAAAGATGTATATGTATATAATTTCCCTTTTTTTATCTGAAACTACAGTTGAATGTTGTTCAGTATGGCACATATAACAAAATTAACTTTGAATTTGACTTTTTTTTTTAAAGGATAAAAATGGATGCAGCTCATAAGTGTTGTGACTCAACACTGATGTTTTTCCTTGCTACTTTAAAGTCTTCTCTAAAAAGAATATTAAAAACAGTTGAAAACTGTAGGGGTTTTTTAATTAAAATTCAAAGTACTTAGAGGTTCTTTAGGGCAGTGTTCTTAAGAGGTATGACAGTTACTGTCCTACCTCATAATATGAAATTTTCCATATAGACATAAAATTGCACCTTTTAATCGATTCTTTTAAAAAAAGATCTATACCATGCTATAAACATGCATTTTCAATCTGTAAGAAAGTATATATGCAGTATTTAACCAGAAAAATCTGCTGCCACTAGAGTTTGGAGGTGGATCTTGAGTTTACAGTGTATACATTTAAAATATGCATCCCTTTAAAAATGCTTTGTGTTAGCATGCTGCAAATCCAATGGCGCTTATATAACGAGCTGGTCTAGGGCTATTTAATGAAAAACCTGGTCATAAATGTTATGCATATAATGTGTATTTTTTACTTTTTTTAGTTGCTTCATGTTTGCACACAGCTGTTCACATGAGAAATTGTAACTTCATGCTATATTGTGGCTTTGTGTTCCAGATAATGTTCATATTTTGTTTTTGCACCAGATGAGAATCAGTTCCTTGAGAATAAATTTTTTTTATATTTCTAAACTTCAGAAAGTTAAAATTTGGGAAATCTCTTAGACAGATAAGTGTTTTATGTGGCTGTAAAAAATGATGTACACGCTGTAAAATAAGATTGTCACTGTTCTGTGGGATTATTATTTCTAAATGTGTTACTCATCGTAACGGGCATACAATAAAATGCATCTCTTGCACTCCAGATTTTTTTTGGAGTTTCCTTTTTGTTTTTTGTGTTCAGGAAAGTCTCATTCTCTGTAAATTCGCCTGATATTTTTAATTGCATTATTCACTAATTAATATGTGATCACATTTCAAGTAAACAGGTTACTGCAGGTCTATTTGTCAGACTGGTGAGGGGAGAAGATTGGGTTTGATTTAACCCTTTAAACTCACAGGTAATATATTTGTGTTTGTTTTGCTTATTTCTGAAATAATTATTTAGTGTGATACTGACATTCCTTTGAAATTTTCTTTTTCTTTTAAGAGATCAAAAAACTCCTCACATATTTTGGGAAAACCCAGGTAGGTTTTGTCTTTTTATCTGTGTAATAGAACATCTTGCAGAATTAAATGCTAAAAATGCTGCTATCCTAAATTCCCTCTCTTTTTAGAATACTTGAATTACAGCATCAGTAACAGATGAAAAAGCTGAAGAAGAACATGTGATATTAAATGAACCCTTCATCGAGGATTTCCAGCAGGCTTTGAGCCACTGAACTTGAAGGTTTTGCACAAAGAGCAGAAATTAAGCAGACAGGAATGACTTCATCTGGTTTTTGTTGCTGCTTTTCCTTGCATGTCCAGCAGTCAGCAGGGAAGAAATCTTAGTGGTTTAAAGCTGTGGATTTCTCACAATGTCAGTGCTTCGTCCCTGAATGTTACATTGAGTATGTGGACTGAAGGAGTTTCTTCATAGCAGCCTGAAGATGATCCCTGACTGCCCATGGCTCTGCTGGCTCATTTTTCCACCCTGCAGATGGACCAAATAATCAGGTAATTGTTCTGTATCAAAGCAGGAGGTCTGTTGGTTGCTGTTTTTGACATAAGGTTTTACTAGGAAGTGGCATTTTAAATCTGAAATGCAAGGATAAAATGTCACCTGAATCCTCAGCAGTTTGATGGACAGTTCCCAAATCCTTCTCAGGGCCCTTTCCCAGTAAGAATTTAAGAGCTGTGACAGGTCAGGGGTGCTTGAGCAAGCAGAGCTTCACAGGTGTGCAGGGCTTGCTCTCAAATGTCAGATCTGTTTGGTGCAGCTTTTTATTGGGCTGACAGGTGCAGTTAAATGTGATTCATATCCTGATCATCAGCTGTGTTTTTCTTTCCTCAGGTTTCAACTGCCCACAATTAAAGGTAATAAATTAGAGAGAAAACATGAAAGAGCTGTAGCAGAACTCTGGAGGTAAAGGTGAGGTGCTGGGTGTGGGCTGGTGGCTGCTGCAGTTGTCAGGGACTTCCCAGCCAGGGCTCTCTTTGGCTTCTATTTTACAGTTGAGGCAGAGAAATTTCAATACTGCAGAAAGGTCAGTCAGAAAACAGAAGACATTGTCCTTTTTACTGTAAAACAAGACTCTGCATTCTGGTAGAAAGACAGGGCAGAATGTACATTGTTGTACTTATATGAGGTAAATAGTGTCTGATTTTTTCTAATTTGTTCCTCAAAAAACATGTCGAAGTCTTGGTGGACCTACCTGAAATTGAGGTGGGAAATGAGCTAAAGTAAACTTCTAAGCAGCATTTACAGAGCTGAGTAAATGAGATACTGTGTTTCTGTAAACTCCAGCAGAAGCCACCTTAGGTAAATCAGTCCCAGATCCACAGCCCAGAGGGGACAGCTGAGCCCACAGTAACAGGTACTTTATAGTAAAAATACTGAATTTGCTTTTTAAAACATTTTGAAAACAAAAGCAGCCTATAAATAAATGGCCATATGCTTTATCTACTAGTCTAATTCAGCTTTTTGGCAACCATTTATTGCTTTGTGTTTTGTGTGAATACAGTGTGTAGTACTCTGCTCTGTAGCATTGACAGGGTCTGGTGATCTTCAGATTCTTTGAGGAGCTGTCCTTGCCATCCCAGGCCAGAGAGCTGACTGGCCTGAGCAGAACCTGGGCTTTTTCTAAGCAGGCTGCAGCTTTCCTGGCTGCCCCAGGATGGTGTTTGCACTGTGATGGAGCAGCTGTATTTGAAAACAGAGCCTTTGCCTGATGGTGGCCTTTGCCTGATGGTGGCCTTTGCCATGGAATTGTCTCACCACACCCAGCAGCTCCTGGTCTGAGCCCTGTCCCTCCTTAAGGGAGTCCCCTGTGTGCCCTGTGCTGTGCCAGTGGAGGAGACACAGGTTGGTGTCACTGAGGGGCTGGTTGGGAAATCCATGGCTGGGATGGGCTGTCAGTGACTGTGGCCATTAATAACTCCCATTTCTGTTCTTTGCAGCTTCGTCCAAGCTGTAGGAAACCCAGCCCTGGTGGGAGCACAAAAAGCTCCTGCACCCAGACACCTGCACAGGTAACTCTGAGGGAATTAAACAAATGTGCTGCTCTTAAGCTGTTTTTGGTTACCAAAGGTGCAAAGTCTTTTGCTGAAAGTGTAATGTAACTAAAATTATTTATTACCCTGCCTCTGTCCCATTGCAGGAACATGTTGACTCTGAGTGTAGATGTACCTTTTATTCACTGCTCTGCAGAAAGAGGGGTTGCTTTAGAATCTGTTTTAGAATAATTGCTGAATTCAGAGGGACAAGGCCCTCCTCATTCAAATGAGGGTATTTAATTAAAGCCTGTTTCTGTAAAGCCAGGCTGCAGGGGTGGACCAAGCAGGTGAAAGTGCAGATCCCTCTCAGCCTGAACACACTCAAAGAGCAGCAGCAGGTTTTACTCGTGGCTCTTTGCCCAGTCCTGAAGAGCACGAAGCAGCTGCCATCCAGCAGTACCTGAGGGAGGACTGGCAGCAGCAGGCAGAAAAGGGACCCAACCCTAATCCTTCACTAGTAAAGATTCACAGAGAGGTACAAGACACCACTTACTCCCCCTTCACACACAATGGTGCCAGGACAGACAGACAATGACCCAGAGAGTTAGACTTGGCTTTATTTCATGGTTACATGTAGCCTCCAGCATTCTTTCCCCATTAAACATTGCCTAGGATTTATAGCATCTGGGAACAGAAATACGTGGCTGCAGCAGGAAAGCAAAGCAAGAACCCCACGATAAAAGAGCACCTTTGGATTGCAGCATTCAGACTTTCCCTGTGATTCTCTGTGCTGTGTTGCTCAGACAACTGCTGAATCATGAACACCAAATCAGTTTTGAAAGAATTGCTGTGGTCCTGCAAGGAGTAGAAATTGTAAATGGCAGGTTGGTCTCATAAGGAAATTTAGTCTATGAGCTATTTTCATACAAAGTTCTTCTATATAAAAATACGCCAAGTTGTTGAAAATTTGAAGCACAGCAAATAAATACTTACAGCTGGTTTGGAGCTGAGAACACACCACTCTGAGGTCAGAAACATTCTCTAAAATGAGCCTTTGCCCAGCCTTCACTGAACTGGGTCCTGCTGGCATTTGCCAGGTCAGAAGCTGGGTTTGGTGTAAGTTTTGTCCTTTGTGTCCGAGCTTCCCAGACAGAGGCAGGTGCAAGGTAAGGAGCAGTTCCCAGTGAGGTATTTTTGTAGTTCCCATGCAGGCTCTGCACTGAAAGCAGCCGTGGGAGGGGTGGGACTGACATTGGGGTCATCCCCACTCTAAGCATGTGGACACAGAACATGGCTACAAGGACGAAGGGGAGAAGGTTTCAGGTGTCTTTCTTTTGTCTCCTAGACTGCCTCAGGACTGGCTGAAGAACAGGAGTTAGTCAAGAACAGCTGAAGTCCACAGAGGGATGGCATCCCACTCTTCCAGGGGAAAAGTGAGTCCTTAACGTTTTCCCAGCATTTCTCACTATCAGACTGAACCTTTTTTGGATGCAGAAGAGCAGAAAGTAAAGCAGTTTTAGTGGTTGTGAACTCCTTGGAGCAGCTCTGAGGGCACAGAGGTTTCATTCCTAAAAGAAACAAGGAGCTCGTTAGAAGAGATACACAAACCTGTTTCTGTTATGAAACAAAACTGCTTTACCTCCGGTAAAGCATCTCATTTAATTACCCACTTGTTCTCACTTGTGAAGGGTCCAAGGGGACCAGTGAGCCTTTCCTCTGTACCAAACACTTCACTTTTTAATTCTTCTATTGATGTTTAATTGCTTGACATTTCACTAGGTTGCAATGCACCTGGGTGAGTTTTAGGGATCAGTAATAAAGCTCTGCTCTTTGCCAGGGACCTGAACCTTTTACTTTCCTAATCCTGCTGCAGGCAAGGTCCCTTTGGGGAAAGTGCCAGGTGTGTTACCTGCATCTTCTCAGGCTGTCACAGAACTGTCTCCTGGCTCTGTCCCCCCTTGGTTGTGGCCAGGTGCTGCTGTGACCTTGTGCCTGCAGCCACCTCCATCCCTGCCTGGCCACCCTGCCGTGGCTTCAGCCTTTTCCTCATAGCCAAACTTGGCACCACAAGCCCCTGCCTGTAACAGAAATAGCTTCTGCAGCCCTGTTTTCTATTTTTACTCTGAATCACTCCTTAAAATGTCACCACTCTTCTGCATTCCTGGGTTAGTCACTGCCCTGGCTCAAGGTGAGTTTCAGGGATGTGCTGCTTCGTATGTTTTAGTAATTGCTTGGAGTCATTAATGTTCCTAACGCAGAGGAGCTCAGCCCTCCCAAATCCCTCCTCACCTGAGAGTGCAGAACACAGTCCCTCCTACCTGCCCAGGACAGCAACACCCCGGGGCCGCTGTTAGAGCAACGCTGCTGCTTTTGTTCAGAGTAATTACGTGCCAGAGAAAACAACAAAAGGTTTATTTGTACCACACCCACCAATTACTGCCTGTCGCAAGAGCCAGGACACTTGGCCAGCTGCAGTCAGTCACTTGGCTTTTTGCAGCGAGTTAAATTACCCACGAGGGCATCTGTGAGCTCTCAGTTTGGGAAATACTTGCTTTGAAGTTCAATTGAACACTTAGGGACTGCAGAGGGAACAATCCATCTCCAGGTAAACTTACGTGTTTCCAGATCTCTCCAGTCCTCTCAATTACAATTGTCTGTGATTTATTGACAGGTGATGTGACCTTGTAGTCATCAGACAGCAGACCCAGAATAGGATACTGATTCCTGTACCTGCAGAGAGTTGAACAGGTTGCTTAACAGAGCCTAAACAAAGGAAGGCTCAGAGGATGTGTTTTTAAGAAAGGTGAATAACACATTACTTTTTTGTGATGATGGCTGTCACCCCAGGGGACTGACTGCCAGATAATTTCTCATGCTTCAGTCTGAAGAGCTCCTGAGAAAACCAAAAGCAAACATGGATGTGAAATAATTTGCAGAACTTTGTCTCAAAGAACAGTTTGAAAATCTGTCCTTCCAGAAGGCTGGCAGAGGAACAGCATCCAGTTAAAACAAATCCTAACCCCTATTCCTGAGCCAGGAGAGGACAAGTGACTTCTGGTAAGGTTTCACCTACACAGTACATGGAGGTTTAAACACAAAAACCCTGAGAAGAGAAATACCTTGTATTATTTTACCTCTTGCTGTTGTTTAATACAAGCCTCTTTGTCCTCCAGCAGCGATGTCAGTTCGTGCAGCCTCATTTGCAAGTCGCTGTTGCTCCCCTCTCTCCTGGTTATGTCCTGCTGGAACTGGCACAGCTGAGACTGCAGAGCAAGGCAGGAGCTCTCAGGGGTGGGGGGCTCTGGGCAGGGCCCCTCAGCACCCACCCCAGGGTGGCATTTCATTAACACTGTCAACAGTGAGACCCAGGCGTTTTAGATCAGGAAGCTGAGCCACACAGTAAATTCATAAAGTATTAATTGGACTGAATTCTACCCAGTATTAATTTAATTACTTTATAACTCTGTAAAGGTAAACCAACTTTGAACCAGTTGAATTGGCTTCCAGACACTTTTACCACTGATTTCCTTGAGAGACATTTCCTGCATACAGCTGTGACTGGAATTTATTTTTGTTTCTTATTGAGCATCTTTTGAGTAATTTCTTATGTTATCAGGACACACGAAATATCCCCAGCCTGCTAATCAGATTGATCCCTAATTTCTTCATGTAAAGAACAGTGGGGGTTATTGTAAATCACAGTTTTCTGTTCTACTGTAAAGGTTTCGAGCCATCAGCAGTGTTATGAGTAAAGTTACTGCAGAAGCAGAAGACACCCAGACAGTGCCTGTGGTAATCTCTGCTGTTGTAATTCAAGTGCAGCTGTCCCTGCACACAGCAGTGCCAGCAGAGCCCCTTACCCTGAGGCTGCGGATCTCCCTGTCCTTGTCCTCCCTCAGGTTGTTGATCATCTCCACGTAGCGGCTGGAGAGCTCATCTGTCGTGGTCTGCAGGGTTGGGCTGGAGCAGCTCTGCAGCAAAGAACCAGTTTTGATTTTACTAAGAGTTTTCATCGTTAGTTTTCCTACCCTGATTCCTCTGAGTCTGCGACTCAGCTGCTGCACCCAAACAAGTGAGCTCTCACCTGCAGCTTGAGGCTCTGGATCTCCTGCTCCAGGGCCCTCTTGCTGTACTCCAGCTCCTTCAGCTGGCAGTCCTTGTCCCCCTCGCTGAGCCGCAGGCACAGGAGCTGTTCCTCCAGGGAGCGGCACTTGGCAGTGCTGTCCCTGAGCCCTTGCTGGAAAGCACAGGGGAATGAGCACATGGCATTTCCCAGGGGAGGAACAGCATCACACACACAGCAGGCACTCAGAGTACCCAAAGGTCAGCAAACTGCCCCCTTTTTGTCTGCCTGGAATGACACTGAAAACATTTCTAGATTCACCTGCTGCTGACGATTGTTCTCCCTCAGAGAAGCCAACATTGTTTCATATTCTTTTACTTGAGAATCCTTAAAAGCCAAATCCTTCTTCAGCAAGACATTGTCGGTTTCCAGCTTCTGCAGGACAAAAGTCAAAAGTTCACAGTCAAAGGCTGCAATTTGTCAATAAACTGTCCCATAAAGTGCAACACACTCAGTCATTAGTAAAGGGATGTTTGAGAACTGAGAGAATGCTCAACTTGCAAGTCTGGGGTTTAGGTACACAGCACACAGTGTAGTGCCCTACACTGTGCTGGGATCCTGGACGCTGCTCTTCCAGTCTGTCCCAGAAACAATTTAAATAGAAGCCAACAAAAAAAGTCAGATAAACAAAAACCACCCCAAAACTAAGACTCCTTGTTCTGTGCTCAAGTTCAAATTCTTCTCCCTCAAATTTGCATTTTCCAGGACAATGCTGTGACATTCCCAGCAGTGCCAGCACTTGGGCTGGCGTGGGAAACATTGCTGCTTCGCCAGCAGGAATGATCTGCTGCCTGCATCCACAGCCACAGCCCTGGCATGGCTGAAGCCCAGAGAGCCCCAGCACTGCCAAAGGCACTCGTGTCCATCCAGCCCCGAGGTACTGACAGAGCAACTGCTGCCATCAGCGCAGCCACAGCCTGGAATGGCAGCCCTGCACTCCTGCTGCCAGCTGGGAACAGCTGCATGAGCCGTGGGCATGAGGAACAGGACTCACAGCCTGGAATGGCAGCCCTGCACTCCTGCTGCCAGCTGGGAACAGCTGCATGAGCCGTGGGCATGAGGAACAGGACTCACCCCCAGGTCATCCTGCAAATGGCAGAGCTCCTCACGCAGGTTCTTGAACGTGGAAAGCACAAGTCTCAGGGATTTGTCTGATGTCGCTCGCATCTGGGAGGGGAGAAATTAAAAGGATAATTGGGATTAATTAGGCAGCTTTGTTTACAATATGCCTGACAAGGTAGAACAGAAACTGCTTTAGAGCTGACAGTAACTTCTAAAACCATTGCACGTCCTTTGAAGTGCCCACAGTTTCTACAAGAAATATTTTCATTGCACTTTGTTCTGCAAATGCCAGTGTTCAATTTCTGCCCTGTAACACAGGACAACATTGATAAAGTGGAAGGAACAACAGGGTAAGGAACTGTCTTTGTACACCAATAAAGGGAAAAATAAATGTGTTAATGTTGCACAGTTGTTATTTGAGCTTTCAAAGCTTTGTGCTTACACTGATTTTTAAAAATTACTGCCCTGTGCCTGAAAAGAGGAATGAGTCATGTTTGAGATCTGGCAAAGCTCTGGGCTCAAGGGTGACGGAATTTAATTAACATTTTAAAAAATTTAAATTAAAAAAGCTCATGCAGCCACCTCCTCCCTTTAAAAGGAAAAAGATCCCAAGGATGAAAGGAGTCACCTAGATGAAAGAGAAAACCAGAAGTGACCACAGCCCAACACTGTTCTCCTTTGGAATGTTAATTTTAATGCCTCTAATAGCTGTGTAGTGATTCAGGTGAAAACATAAATTGTTGCATTTCATGACACATTTACAATATTTAAACAAAGAAAAATAGACTTTGAAAGGACACACAAAATAACTCCTCAAGTTGTGACTCTCCTGGAAGGGCTGAATATTCTGTGCAAAAGCTGTGGTTTTTTTACTGTCTGGACAAAAGTGAAACCCTCCTGTGTGTTCCCGTAGAGGAGTGAGCTCTCCATCCATATGGGGATTGGCCCTTGCCCAGTTTTTTGTCCCCACTGGTGCCATGGTATGACTGAGACATCATTCCTAGTGTAACTCACCTTCTTGTTTGTTCTGTAATTAAAGTGGAATTTCACTTTTGCCTTACAGTTTTGTTGGTTTTACTTTGTAATACACTACAGAGTAGTTTGAAAGAAGGAATTGAGTCAAATGGTGAAATTTAGACTATGTAAGTAAAACCCCACTCAGCAACTGCTTCGTGCTAGAGGTTGCTAAATCCCAGAGGTGCCATGTGCTTTTTCTGTGGAATTCTTGGTGTCCTTAGAGGAGCCTCTGAGCATTCCCAGCTTGGGATCCTGGGCTGTGCAAACCCTTCCCTCCCAGCTCTGTCCCAGTGGCCAAGGGGTCTGGGAACGCTCTGGGTGTATTCTGACAACACCTGATTCCCCAAAAGCCATTTTGGCTGCATTTTTTAATCACAGCTGTGAGCATGTAAAACCAGCTGGACACAGAGACAACAGGAAATGCCTGTTCCAGCTTTTTCACCTGGAGCTGAACCAGCCTCCTGGGACAGTGTGCCAGTGCGAGGCCATGCAATATTTGGGGGTTGATGTCCATCTCCCTTGTAAGAGAAGCACAGAATTCCATGTGGAAGGACGGGGGAGGTCAGAGCAGGGCAGCTGTGAACTCAGACCAGGCTGCTCCTTCACAACTTCATTGCAGTGGATTTTTTACCAGGAAGCAATTCCAAGGTGCAGCTCCCTGGTAGGATCACCCTCCCCCTACCTGAGGGAGCCCAGATCAGGACACTCCTGCCTGGCAAAGGCAGCTCTGAGTGCTGAGCTGTGCTTTTGGCATCCGGCAACAAACGGAACCATTGCTGTTGTGGTTTGGGTGTAAAGGGCTTTGTCCTCCTGGTCTGGTTCTTCAGCTCCCTCCCCTCCCTGCCTGCTCCCTGCCCAGCCATGGGGTTGGGCTGTGAGCAGGTAGCATTCACGCTCTGCTTCTGTGTTTTTAGCACCTCTTATTTGTGTTTGGCTTTTAAAGCAAAGCCTTAATACACAACACAGAAAGATGAAAGATCTCTGTTCTCCTGTCAGTGGTCTAAAGCCACTACAGTTTCCAGTGAAACTGTGGGAAAGCCCCAGTAAAGCTCAGTTTAATAGGCACAAGTGGACTGTGGGTCCAGCTGACACTTCCCTTAAAGCCACCATTCCACTCCCTTTACTCTAGAACAGTGGAATGAGGGCATGTAGAGAGAGGTGTGTTCTGTACTGAGTCCCTCCTGTGTGTGAGCCAGCTCCTACTGCTCCCAGTTCCTACAGGCTGCCAAGCTCCCATACCTGGAGGAGATAACGAATCTGCTGCTTTGTTGCCTCAGACAGTCCTTTGGGAATTAATTCCTCAATATCTTCAGTCTAAGCAAAGAAGGGAGGAAAGGGGAGACATCTTGATTAAGAATTTTGCCTGGTAGATAGTATGTGGTTTCTTCACTAATTACACAGTTCTGCTATGAAAAACATCCTTAGTACAAGGCAAATAAGAACAAAAATAGATCAAAGTCTATCCAGAAAACTGCCAAAGTCTTTTATACATGGGGCATGTACAAAGTGAGATGGAGTGATACATGAAGCACATATTCAAATGCTTAAATTTAACATTTATTTTAAAAGCAGTATTCAAACCAATGCTCTCTCAGGGATTAACAGCTGATGTTGCAAAAACTCCCAGCAGTTTATGGTGCAGCAAAACCTCGTGTTTCTGACCAGTGAATGGGCAGCCAATAAACCCCAGGTGACCAGCAGGAGATGCTGCCAGGATTCTGTGGCATTTGCTTCCTGCAGGTGAACCCTGGACAGGTATTTCTGCCCCATTCACACTGAATGCCTTCAAAGGGGCAGCACCTGCTGTTCAGCAGCAGCTTCAATGGCCAGGGAGGGAAGGAGCCTTTGCAAAAAACACATTGTGAAAATACAGGTACCTGTGCCTGTATTTTGTAAAAGTCATTTTCCAGTGAAACCATTACTAGCACAGCAGGAGAGACTTCCAAAATTTGACTCTCATACTGGAATAATGCAAGTTCTTCAAGCTTCCTTTCAGTATTATCACATTTGCAAATACCTGCCTGGCAGTATGCTTCAGGCTCTGAGTGTTTTTACCAAGCAGGAACCATTAGCTAACAAAGCCTCCTTCATTGCAACTGGCTTGGCTTAATTTGCTTGAACCCCCCAGCAGTGTCAGGGGGCAGCCTGGGCCTTACCTGGCACGTGAATTCGATGTCATGGTTCCTGTAAACACAAAATCCAAGGATCTGTTAACACAAAGCTGCTTGAGAACTTTGAGGATTCAGGCCCACATTCACCACTAAAAGATTATCTGGACAATACAGAGCAAGGAAGGGTCTTTATTACCTCCCCTCTCAGGTGCCACTGTTAAACACCACTCCAGGAGCAATTCCCAGGGAGACTGGAGTCCTACAGCAACACAGCTAACCCAGGCTGGTGATGCCCAGTTCTTTGGGCAGTTATCCCAATTATGGTCAGTTAACCCAATTACTCCCTTAATTGCCTGGATAGTGGTTTGCCCACAACTCTGCTGCAACACCCTGCCCTGCCCCAAGTGTTGACTCGGCACTGTCAGGTTTCTGTGGTGGTTCAATTCCCTTTTTCCCTCTGCTTCAGGACCACTTTCCTTATTCAGTGACCTTGGAAAGCACCAGACAAGACCCGGAGTGAGGGGGAAGAATGAGGCTGGTTGGGAGGGAAGGGGGAAGGTTGTGCAGGCTGTGAATCTCACTTCTTCCCACAGAAGGTCTGCAGGGCTCTGCAGAAAACATGCTTAATGTTCATTTAGATGAGATTAGAGAGACTGAGCTTTGTGCCTGGTGGTGGCTGTCCTTTAATCATGACAGAACTTCTCATCAGGACACAGGAAATTTGGACAATTGGGTTGTTTCTTCAGGACACAGCAACAGAATTGTGTCATGAAATGTATGTCAGAATGTGCTGTAAGTACTTGTTTGCTCAATGTACAAACACGTGCAAGACAATTCTTAAGCATCAAATTCAATAAATTTCCTTGGCTTACAGCATTTCTATGTCCTCAGTTACTTGCAAATCAGATTAATGTGTAAAACATCCAGTCAATTCTAGCTGTCAGGAATTAAAAAAAGTACAATCAATTCACAACACTGTCCCTGTCAGCTGTGCAGTGCTGGATGTCTGGGACACAGAAGTGACAGATCCAAGGGCAATACCTTGTGCCAATCTTCTCCACGTGCTGCAGCAAACAGCTGTACAGGTCAGTGCTCTTGCGGTGCAGCTCTGCCAGCAGCTCCCCAAAGAAGCGACAGTCCAGCTGCTCAGGGCTGTCCTGGGGGCAGCTCACCTGGCAGGAGACAGGCAGGAGATCAGAACAGGATCCCTTTTTTGGGAGGAAAGCTATATATGAAAATGCTACAGGCAGGATGGATTTAGGTCTGGCTGCTCTTAGACATCTGCAATTTGTTTACACTTTCCTTGGGAGCAAGTCTTCCTTGTCTGCTAGTTTTTGGTGAACTGTACAGAGAGGAATTACTTCCTTTAGAACAACAAGAAACAGGTACCACGTCCTGCTTCCACAGCAGTGCCATCATTTGTCATCAGCTCTGTGGGAGCACCAGCCCAAGCTGAGTGTCCCAAGCTGCTCGATGGCAGTGTCGGGCTCTGGAAGGTTCTGCACGGGTCTGACACTGAGGTCCCCCAGGGTGTTTGCTTTTGTCACCCAAACACCGACTGGGTGCACAGGAGGGACCTGCTGCACTCCCTCCCCAGCTGCACTAACAGGCTACAGCTGCACCAGGAAGCTCCTTTTGTGCTTCCATGAATCTGTGTCAACAACTTTTGCATCAAATTGAAATATATTTGAAGCCCTGGTTGATCAGCGTAGGAGGAAAGGAATCCCGAGCTGATGTTTGTCGAGGTTATAAAGCAAAGTGTGTTTTCTCCCAAACTCGAGGCAGAGCTCAAAGATGGAGATTCGTCCCTCAATCTTTGTGTACAGACTGACTGAATTGATGGGTAAAGAAAAACAAAACCCTGCAATCCAGCGAGGCTGAGCACAGTCAAACACCATGGGCTCACCTCAGTCAGTGCAGCCCTGAGCACGGGTCTGTGACAGCGAGAAATACACCACCTCAGACAGCCCTTTCCCCCCCAACAGCAAGGCCGCGGACAGCTCCAGGCAGCCGCACAGACCCTGCCTAGTCACAAGGCTGTCGTGCTGAGGGTCCCAACAAAACCCAGATCCATAAAACCCTTCATTCCCGGAGTTTGGTCTCCGCCGAAGAGCAAAGCCGGCTGAGAGCGAAGCGCGGAGCCCTCACCAGCTCGGGCGGGGCCGTGCCCCTCCTCACGGCGTGTCCCCGGCTCTCGTCGCCGCCCGGGCCCGGCTCGCAGGGGCTGCCCGTCTGTGTCTGCTGGCACTGCTGGGTGACCACCGGGCACGGCAGGCACTGCTCCGCCGGGCACACCGGGAACTGCCTCTCCTGCGGACAAACCCGGGCTCGTTAGTGCTGGGCGCGTCGGGATGGGGCCGGAGATGGACCTCAACTGCGAACGGAGCGTGTCTGTGACGGGCAAGGCCGCTCGTGGCTTCCCATGGTTTAATAATCCAAATAAAATTGCTTTTGGTCCTAACTGAACGTGAGTTTGCCTCACACTTTTATGCTCCAAGGCTGTAATTTATCATTTTCCCTCCAATTTTAGAAGCTGCCGGTAAAAAGCACAGGACTCCTTTCCCAAGGCAGATGTCCCATTACATAATTTCCTTCAACACTACACTCCTGATTTGACCTAAATCTAAACATACCCCAAGTAACAAAAACCAGAACTAAAACTACGGTTTCCAGGACTTCTACAATTTTTTATGCTTTTGCACATCATCTGCAGAAAGAAAGATGCTGTTATTTATAAATAATTACTTTTTTCCTTTTCCACTTCCAAGGCTGGATATCACAGATAATTCAGTTATCTAAAATCCAGAGTGGCACGAAAACTTCAGTTTAAACAAAAAAAGTTAAAAAAAAAACCAAGTAAATCACTCAGATACACTAAATTTCAATATTTTTTTCTTGTTGGAAATATTTCAGAGGAATAAAATGGAGCAATATTTTTGCTATTGACAAAACACCAGTTTTAAGATGAAATTTCAGACAGGTTTGTCAAATACATATTGTTTCAAGAGTCAGTAAAAAAAAAAAATTGTCTTTTAAGTTTTTTTTCCAAAAATTTATCTTGGTTGGTGTGTTGTGAAGCTGCTGCAAGAAACTAATGCATGATTCAGATATAAACTGACAGTATTAGAGGTACAAAGCAGTTTTCATTGTTAATAAATAAATAAATTCTCAGGAAAAATATGGCAAACATTCCACCTTCTACTCTCCTTGTTTCACTTATTCTGAGAGTCTGTCCTAGATCACAACAAGGCAGTTCTCAGACTTGCAGCTACTCTCAACAAAAACAAACAAAAATCAGAAACAAACCAACCCAGGAACATCAATTTCCTGCTACCATCTCAATGTTCTTTTTGCAATAGACAATATAAACACCCAACTTACTTGGAGGGGATTTAATAGCTCATATTTTCTTATTGTCTTTTCATAGATGACATTATTTCCAGGACAGAAGTTTGCCCCTCTAAGAAAAGGGGATAATGGCTCCTGTAAAACACAAACAAAAACATCCATAAATTTTGTCAAAGAAAATTCGGGATTTGTGTAATTTTGACTAAAAATATATAATTTAAAGACATGTGAGATGTCCTTTAGGATGTGTACATTTGAGTGTGTGTCCATTTGGAAACAAAGTGGCTGTGCTCGCATAGGGACTATGTGAGATAAATACAGTAGAAAGAGTTAGTAGTTCATTAATATTAATGAAGACTTAACATCTGAGAGGTGGGAGCCATTCTGCAGTGTTTTCAATCCCTCCTAATTCCATCTCTCACCCTCAGAGGTGTGAGCTGGGTGCTCTCAAAGTGTTTCTCATGCCCCATGGAGGCAGCTGGGGAAGGAGCTGAGGGAATTCCAGCACAGTTTCCCTACCTGATCTGGGTTCTCGATAATGATCCTGCGAATGGTGCCCTGCAAGGGAGGAAAAAAGGCTCAGAGATTACTGCACTTCAACCTCTAACACCTTTTCTGGCAGAGCTCAGGCCTTCACGGATTCCCAAAGGAATCTGATTATGGACATTGGCTGTAAATACTTTGGGATCCATTGGCCACAATCACCTGGAAATGTTTTAAACCCAGAGCCTTCCCACCCCGAAGGAACTGGCTCATGTGCAGCACGGCAAGACACAACCCATCACTGCATTTTAAAATTAGGGTTTTTCTCAATTCCCTCTTTGCAGGTCAGAGGGAATTAGTCCATATTTTCTGTAAGTGCAGCAGAACAGGCTACAAATCAAAGCTGGATGAGGCTTCCTGGTTCCCATGTCCCTGTTCCAGTTCATCTCTTTTACTTTCAGTTTTTCATGTTACACATCAAACTCAGCTGGTGTTGATGGAGATACACCCTTATCTCTTTGTTTCACTACAGCATGAAAATTTGGATTTTGCTTAAACTCAGGAATGGACAGAAGAGCTGCCAAACAACCCCCTGGGTCACATCCAGTGCACACAACTCCACAACTGCCACCTGTGGGAATGATGCCCACATGGAGCATCTGCACATTCCTGAATGAAAAATGAGATGTGCCTTTTAAAATTCCAAAAATCTGTTCCTGGCAGCAGCTTTGTTTTCAGATAGATTTCTTCAGGTTTTGCCCCAGCACTGTCTAGAAGCAATTGCAGACACTGTCCTCCACCAGTGCTAACAAATCACACATTGCTTCAACGCTTCACATCCAGGTCTTTACCCGCAGAATTCCCACTGGATCCAATCTAAGGACTGGGCAATTTGTCAGTATCCTGTTTATTCTCCCTCACAGCACAAACCTCCAATTTTCATAATGAATCATTTCTTCCCCAGACCCAGGGGGAAGTTTATGTTGCTGCAGTTCAATTTCAGACACATTCTGAGCCAGGTGAGAGCAGCTCTGAAGTAGGTCAGGTTTCCTGACAACTGTTGCATAAGTTTTGGAAGCCTGGAGCAATTTTCCAGACCTCCCAAGGCTGAATCATAACAGCACCAGGAAAGAGAAACAAAAGTAGAAAAGAAACTGTTTTTGTAGCAGTCAAAGTAATTTAAGATCTTTCAAAATTTAAAGTGCTGCAGAAACTTGGGAAGCTGCTCAGTGCTGCTCCCAGCCCCTGTGCCAGCAGGACTTCAAGTGTGGGGACACAACACCGAGAGGAGACAGCACAGAGGTGGAGCTTGCAACCCAATCCTGCATCACTGACTCCTGCAGAGCTGGAACTAAAAAGTGAAATACTCGACACAGGAGTGGCCAACAGTCTCAGAGCAATCACAGCTTGATCCCAGTGTCCATGCTGGAGCACGCAGAGCTGTGACACAGGAGAGCCGTGGGACAGCAGGGAGTGCTTCATTCCAGCACAGGGACACCACGGGGCCATTATGTGACATTAAACAACAGCTCTGGAGTCTGCTGAAAGGTTGGAGAAATGTACCAGGACTAATTCAAAGTCTAGAGAGGATAACACATCCAGGGTGTTCTCAGAGGAATAAACCCACGTTGGGGGAGTCTGGAGCATTTTAAGTTGAAACAGATCTTTTTAATATTCCCAAGGACGGTCTCACTGCACATGCAATATTATACAGAACCTAAGAATGTTTTGCCTGGATAAAATTATGCTTATTTTTGAGATACCCAAACTCTTTCATTTTCAAAGAGCTGCTTTACAAACATGGATTTGCCTGCCCTTTCCCCTGTTCCAGCCAAGCAGGCTGGACTGGCACAGGCTGGGAGGGGACCAAGAGGCTGTGCCTGTGCCAGCCTGGGTTGCCCACACACAGCTCCCGGCTCTGCACAAGGAGGTGCCACCTCCAAGGCCTCTGGAGCCATCCCTCAGCAGTGGGGACACTGCCATGGGAAGGGATCTAGGACTGTTTCCAATTTCCAGCGTTCCCAAGGGACATAGCTCAGGACATTCTCTCAGTGCAGTCAGGAGATGCAGGGTTTGGAGATAAAGCATTTTCTAACTGGGAGAAGGAAGGGGAAGGTGGGACCCCAAAGGGAAAGCCCAGTGCTGTTGTAGGTTTTGGTGGCATGACCAGGTTTGGAATTTGTAACAGCCTGAGCAGTCAGTCTGGGTCTATTACACAGAACCACAGAATGGTTTGGAAGGGACCTTAAAGTTCTTCCCATTCCAACCCCTGCCATGGGGTTTATAAGGAGAATTTCCAAAGGTAACACTAACACTTTCATAAATATTTTAGGTAATCTTTAAGATTTCTAAATATTCAAATAAGCATCTGATAGATTTATCCTTACTGTGTGCCAATGTTATGTAGAAGCAATCAGTCCACTCACTTTTATTTCAACAGGTTCCCCTTGGCTTCAGCCAACAGAGATGAAAGTGAGAATTTCATCTATGTCAAAGGCCTTTATCCACAACACATTGTCTTGCTAATTACATGCAATCCAGTCATCTGCTCATAATTTATGAGTTCCAGTTGGCAGGTGAGATGGGAAAATGGCAGGCTGTGTTTGAGGCTGTTACAACACAGACCAACCCTGAAGCTGGTTAATATTGCACCATTTTCATGGGAGACCTTTGCACGTCACAGAACTGAGCCCAGCCACACAAACACCTGACTCCCAACATTTCTCACATGGACAGAAAATCCCTACAAAGTCTGTCAGAGTTTTGCCCTCTGCAAACATCTTGCAAGTGCCATTTCATATATTATCTTTTCATGACCATGGTGAAGGGATTCATACACATAAGCCACACTGAACAGGATTTTATTCCAAACACTTCTCATTTAGATAGAGCAGAGGAAAATTTGCAGTGAATTAATCCAAGGACAAAACAAAGTTATACCAAGAAAGTAAAAAAACCCTGAATCCTGAACCACAAAAAGTACCAGCACATGTACTCTGTGCACACACCAGTTTCAAATTCTCCCTCTCTCCAGCTTATTAAAAGTGTACATAAACACAAGAGCACACCCCAGCCACCTGCCTCAAGACGAGCACTGTATCAACAAGGATGTAGATGTCTGTTATTGTTAATCCACAAAAGCTCTGCAGAAGCAAATTAAATATTGCTCAAAGCAAAGACAGTCCTTTGCTTTACCAGCAATACAGAGCTGAAACTACAACTCTGGACTGCTACTAACTCCAAATTCTCCTGTTACAACACAGATGTGAGCTCAGTATCGGTCCATTATTCACTTTATGTGATCCCACACGATCAGCTCAAAGGGTAGCTGATCCACTCTCTGGGAATGTCCTTCACCCCTCCCAGGGCTTCTGTCTGGCAACTCCCATTCAGCACCAAGTGTGCCACTTCTGCCTCCTCCCAGCTGACTTCCCTGTTTGTTACTGCTTTCTGCTTTAATAACTTCCTAATAATCTGTATTAGGCGCCTTCCTTCTCCACCACTGAAACTGCAACCCACAGAGAGCCTGACTGAGCTACACCCTCTTGTCTTTAAAGTCTCATCCAGCAAAACACTTCAGCAAGAAATTCGTTTTCATCAGCAGGACGTCATGGATTCAGTGACTACAACAGATGTTGAAAATGAAACATCCTCCATAGAGCAGCAACAGCATTTGAGTCTGTAATCCTTGTTCACGTACTTATCTCGGCAGAGGAAGCCTGGGACTGCAGTGTTTATGCCAATGAATATTTAATTAATTAACTGCAATTCAGACTATCATCCAGCCTAGCTGAGCAGATCACTTATCTGGGAGGTGAGAGACCTGTGTTTACACTCCTGCCCTACATTTTGCAAAAGAGGATTAACAACTTGGATGCAGAGGGAATGGCTCTGCCATAACCAGCTCCCACAAAGCCATTATGATCACAGACTCATTCAGTTGGAAAAGCCCACCAAGATCATCGAGTCCAACCACTCCCCAGCACTGCCAAGGCCACCACTTGACCAAGTCCTCAAGTGCCACATGAACACATTTTTGAACGCTTCCAGGGATGGTGACTCCACCACTTCCCCGGGCAGCATGTTCCAATGTTTAACCACCCATTCCATTAAGAAATTTTTCCTAATATCCAACCTAAACCTCTGCTAGCACAACTTGAGGTTGTTTCCTCTTGTCTTCGTATTAGCACAGCCACTTGCTCACTGCCCAGGATTTACATAAACCATCCTGGAGAGGAAGGCAGCCCTCAAACTATGCAAATACTGCTTTAAAAGGAATTCAGATCTCGTATTGGTCTTAATCCAGATTTTTTTGACAGGTAAATATAACACAGGAAAGAAAATTCAGTAAGAGTTCATCTCGCAACAAATGTTATGTTGGCATTTGAGTATAGCAGAGAAAGCCTATTGATGTTTATGATATTCTGCTGTATAAGGGAAAATGGCTTGAGAATAAATTCTGATCTCCTTTTCTGGTTTTGCAGTCAAATCTGTTCTTAAGTTATTGGTTTCTAGTTGCATGTGTTAAAATGACATTAAAGTCCACCGATACTTTCAAGCCATGCCTTGAATACACACATAACAAACCTGCTGAACTGCACTGTGAAGGCTTTCCAAGCTCAACTCCAACTCTTCAGTCGCGGACCTTATTAAGCACCATCGATTCAAAGAGAACTAATAAGCACACAGGCTTCGTGTTCTATTTACATGAGCAGCCCCCAGTCAGCAGAGCGGCGCGGTGACATCCCGGCGTGGGAAGGGAGCACTCGCCTGCGGCGGGACCGCTGCTGTGCTGTGACAGAACCGGCACGAACGGCGTTCTGCCCTGACAGGGTACCCGCGCTGGGGCCGGGGACAGCCACCGCAGCCCTGCCCGGGGACAGCCACCGCAGCCCTGCCCGGGGACAGCCACCGCAGCCCTGCCCGGGGACAGCCCGGCGGGGCTGGGGACGGCAGGGAGCAGCTGCCGCGGCTTCTCCACCGGGAAACGCGCGGGGCGGGCGGAGGGGCCAGGGCTGGACCCGTCCCACGGCCAGGGGAGCTCAGCCCGACCCGACCCGACCCTCAGGGCGCACCCGCAGCTCCCGGGGTCGGGCTCCGGCTTGGACAGTGCCTCGTCCCGGCTGGGAGCGGGTCGGGAAGGGAGCAGCGCCCGAGGGGCCGGGCAGGAGCTGGGTCCCGGGCCCGGGAGCGGTGCCCGAGGGGCCGGGCAGGAGCTGGGTCCCGGGCCCGGGAGCGGTGCCCGAGGGGCCGGTCCGTGTCCGCCGTACCTGTGGCGAGTCGCAGCCGTGCCCGCAGTCCAGCGGCGAGG
>VZRF01002083.1:922521-1035542 GCA_013396875.1 Vireo altiloquus
GGCGGGACTGCGGCGCTGCGGGGCCGCTCCGGCTTTACCTGCGCGGGCCGCGCCTTGGGCGGGCCGCACCTGCGGGCGGGGAGCCCCGGCACAACCCCGCCCCGGGCAGGGCCCGGCCCGCCACCGCCACCTGCCCGGCAACCCACCACCGGTACGTCCCCGCGGCCAAACCTCACCCAGCACCACCGGGAGAGAAGCAAAGCCCCACGCTGTTCAGTGAAGCCCTTTGCTATTCTTCTCTTTATAACGTGTGTAGCGGGAGTGTAAACCCGTGGTTATCTGCTACTCAAATGAGTTAAATATTCTTTTCACGAGAGGTTATGAACTTCGCCACAGAGTCTTTCACATCTGCAGGAGCCTCGGTCGCCTTTGCCTGCTCGCAGGAGCCTCTGCCTGCAGCAGCAGCTGGCAGGGAAAGGAGCATGTTCTGTACCTGCATCCCTGCACCTGCACAGCAGAGCATGTCTGCCTTCGGGGACAAACTGATCTGAGCATCCCAGGATGGTTTGGGTTGGAAGGGACCTTAAAGCCCGTCCTGTTCCACCCTGTGACACAGGCAGGGACACCTTCCACTATCCCAAGTTGCTCCAAACCGTGTCCAATCTGGCCTTGGACACTTCCAGGGATGGAACAGCCATAGCAGCTCTGGGAACCCTGTTCCAGGGTCTCACCACCCTCACAGGGAAGAATTTCTTCCCAGTATCCCACCTAATCTTGCTCTCTGTCAGTGGGGAACCAGTCCCTCTTGTCCTGTCATTCCCAGCCCTCATCATTACGGATGGAATACCATGTGGCTCTTACCTAGAAAGGATGGAGTTTGTTACTTATTCAAAATCTCACTCTGCAGAGAAGAATGTGAACTTGGTTTCTCAGTCCAGCATATTTTGAGTTGGATTACTCTGGCAGCATCAGGCAAGCCCTAACTGAGAACATGACTTTGTTCTGCAAGGTCATGTAGCAATAACATAATTGTAGAATCTTGTGTAATGAATATTCTTCTTAATAATAAACCTGAAATTCTTATTTTTTTCAGTTTGTTTCCCCTACTTGCTTACTGTGCTGTAAGGCCACATAGTACAGTCACACAGAATAAAATATAATTTCTGTAGTACTATTTTAGGGCTAAACACCTCTGAGGTGATGGAGCAATACCTTCTGCACTGCTCTACACTGGCCACTCACTGAAAGCTCTGTCTCTGAAATTAAAAAAGTGTTCAATTCTGCTCAACAGGCATTTGGGAAGGTATGGATTTTAGGGTGAGTGCCTACAAAAATCCCATCTTTTAAGGCACTGTGACATCTGGAGACATATTCATCACATATAAAAAGTTTCACTTTTCCTCCAGTCATTAAACACAAACAGACACCCTGCTTTACACAGGAGCGTTTATAAAAGGCATTTCAGGTAAATTCTATCCCGCCGGTTACAAAGGAACTAAAGACCAAGAAAATCTAGTCATAAAAACTCATTCTTGCTTCACCAGGGTGGAAGAGCTGTTAGTGGCTTCTCACAAACAATTAGAAAAAGAGCATTTCTTGGAAAGAGGTAAAATATGACAAAAGCCTCTGTTTTACACAGACCATAAGAAACTGTTTTATGCTTCAGTAGGAAACTGCAGAAACTGCAGTAACACTCCTCAGGGGAGAAAAGGTGCTGTAATATAAAATGTGGAAACACTGTTGGTTTGCCAGCTCAGGAATGTTACCTGCATGCAGCACGTTGCCCTGCTTAATAAAGGAGTTTCTACAAGGGTCAGCAGAAAGCAGGCCCCAAGTCATCCCATTGTAATGGAAATATGGAACAGCTTCCGGAAGGCTTTGTAGATGTGGTGAGGATTATTGGAGTCATAAATAACAACAGTAAGTGATACATGCATGGTGATCTGTACCAGGTAATGAAAAGAACCTCAAACAAAGCTTTTGAATTTTAATGTGACCAAAGTTCCATGTACATCCAAACCCTGGGATGGTGCTGCACTGTGGTGTGCAGGGTGTTACCTGCTCTGGAATTCTGGCTGTGACAGCTGGGGCTACAAGGAGCAAAACTGCTTTGATATAAAATAGAAAAACTCTCCCCTGGGAAGACCACGACAATAAGTATTTACAACTTTTATACTTACATTATTTATGGGCTTGGGAAGCCCTCTGAAGGACTGAGGCACAGAGGGTTAAGAAGCCTGGCAGGCAGCAGCACCCCATAAGTAACTTGATGAGGCAAAGATAAAAATCTGCATTCAGCAGAAGGAAGGTTTTAGAGCTGGAAGTGAAGTCAGAACCAGCTGGTGAGCAGAGGCTTTATTTGTGTGATCCTCCCTTTGAAGGCAGAGCCATCCTGCACCTGAGGTTTGGTGGAAGGTGCCTGTGTGCAGACATAGCTCCGTGCCCCCTCTTTGTCCCTGCTCACCTGATCCACATAGCTCAGTGCCCCTACTTTGTTCCTATTGACCTCTTAACCCTGGGCTGCCTGGGTCAGGCTGTGCTGATAGTGGGACAACACCTGGCAGGGGGAATCAAAGCCAGAAGGTGTCTCTCGTCTTCCCAGAGGCTGGAGAGCCTGGCTGTAGGGCTCTGCTCTTGTACCAGCTAAAGCTGGGCACCAGTAATTGCCATAAAGATGATGCAAGGCATTTTCAGACAAGAGAGCAGATGTCTAGAACTTGCTGTTCAAATTACAAGTACATCACTGGCTTTTGAGAGTTGAGCTCTGTTCAGAAGTGTGTGTTTATGGGAAAAAATAGTCAGGATGGTCACAGCCCAGTTTATGCAGGTCTGGCTTTGTGGCCTTGCCTTGTACCAGCAGATTCTTCTCTCTGGGGTCCACGCTGGGGCAGAGGGGATTTAGAGGAGCAGCAGGAGGTGAGTGGGGAGGGGGAAGCAACAGATGAGAACTGAGCAAAGGTCTGGCTGGGGAACACCTGACGAGTGTTGGAGTGTTGGCTCTGTGGCACCTGGAGCCTTGTCTGCCACTTCTCCACGGCAGTGCTGGGGTAGAGAATGCTGAGGGAAAGGATGACAGGTTGGGTTTGGTACTGCCTGATCCTTTGCCCTTGTGGTTCATGGCTCTGCAATGACAACATGCTCTATTTCCCACAGGAAAAAAAATGAGGTGAAATCCCTTTCCCACGAGGTGAAATGTGTTAGGACAGCACTCGGTGGCTGTCCAGTCCCACAGCAGAGCAGCTGCTCAGAGCCCAGCACTGACAGTGTTCCATACAAGTGTTCCTGTGTGCTCACCCACAATGACTTTTTATCTGCTGTGTCATTTTATATTTCATTTAGAAATGTATTTTAACAAGGTGCCTTGCGATGCATAACTAGCAGGATTGGATCTGAAATGCTTCTTGTGTGATTTCAGAATTATAATTCTCTTTATACATTCAGTGGTAAGAAAATTCAGTGAGCAGAAAGGGCTGGACAGAGTTTAGGGTATGGCTTAAAGATTCTCATTTACCCTGCTGGCACTAGCTCATGATCAGACCATAATGAGTGAAAGAAAGCTCTCTTATCCCATTAATAAGTTCCTTATAATAAATTGGGATATCAGTTTTAGTTAATACATTTCAAAAAGAAAAGGAAATCCTTGGAATATGAAAAAGAAAAATCTAGGTTTTAAAATTGCATATATTCATTAGTAGCTAGGATGATTTATAATCTAAAATTGTCAAGGAACATGCAAATACACTTCTACTTTTGCTCTGCCACCAGAGAGGAAAAATAATCTTTGTATTATAGTATAACAGCAGTACATGGAGTACCAAAACAGAATAAATGTTTTATAAGGACACTGGGTGTGTGATGGCTCTCAGAATTTTCAGCTACTCAAAAGATTGTGTTTCATGGTATGAAATGAAATAATACAGATCTGCCCTTACCCTGAAGCAGAAGTCACTTCTTTCTTCTAACCATTTTCCTGTTTGAATTGTTGAGGTTATTTAACAGTCAATTTACTTTGTTTCAGATAATTAATACTATGCAGGAGATTGGTGATCAAGCAAAAAGAGTCCTCATTGAACAACTTTTTTCCTACCCATTAAAGACCTTATTCAGCAGGCTAAGGACTGAATGCCTCAGTTGAATGAAACACTGCCAGCTATCATTTAACAAATATCTTGCAAAAAAAATCCCTTCAGAACATAACATTGCATGATAAATATAACATTTACCCAGTGGTAAGGCTTAGTACAACATAAAAAGATGATGCTAAACTTTCTTCATGACACTGCAAAAGTCCTGTGAGCACCAGCAGTGATACCTGTGTTATGCTGCCAGGTCTAATTTATTCAGGGATGCTGGAAGGGAACTGCTAAAGGAAAGGGCCTGCAGACATGAGGAGCACATGGAGCAGCTGATCTGTGAGTTAAACACTCCAGAGCTCCACGCCAAGGAAAGATATTACATTCATTATGACCAAAGAGCAGGAAACCAAAGCAACAATTTGCATTTCCCTCTCCTGGACAGACTGCCTGAGGAACAATGCCTCTTATTAAAGGAGATAAAGGAGCTGTGCTTGTGACACACTAAAATAAGGGTTGGTACCTTGGAGTTTTTGGGGAGAACAAGACAGGGATTTGGGAGTTTATTTTTGCTGTTACTTGTACATGACTACAAATGTGTTGTAGAAACAGCTGGTCTGTCTTTAAAGAAAATCTGAAATCATTAAGCAAGTAACAAAGAAAAGTGGTTAGAATACAAACCTATTAAAAGTAAGGGAGTAAGTTCTTAATATCTGTAAATAAAATCTGCTGTAGATTTTAGAAATTGTTTTTCTACCCAAAAACCTCTCAAGATGAAAGAATGCCTTCAGATATCCTTAATTTCTGATGCATCATCATTTCCATTATTCAACTGCTATGAAATTTCTATGGCTGAGGATGAAGGAGGATTGGAATTTTAAATAACAAGTGAACAGTTCTTTGGTCAATATGTATCACAGGCATACAGAGACTAGAACTAAATATCTGAATATCTCAGGCAATTGGGCCACAGAAACTGGAACAGGGATATTTTAACCTGCTTCTACCACTAGACCATTAGTAACTACTAATTTTTAAACTACTCACTGCTAGTACAGTTGTAGCAGCCAAAGAGGCTGACTGGAATACCTTGTCCCATCTGGGACCTACAGAGCTTCTCTTCTACACCATATTATTTGGCAAGATATATTGTATATTATAACATATCTCCTTCTGTCATAAAATGTGAGGGTTTTTTCATAGTTCCTCTCCCTTGGAGTGACCTAAGTTCTGATATACTCCTACAGTTTACACCTGAAATTTCCATTTTCTGTGAGTACAGATTTTATGCTGTTTAATTTTGATGCAACATAGAAAAGTTTCCAGATCATGGTTGCATTTAGCAAGCTTTGGTTTTTACTGAGGTAAAACATTGTGCAGAATTTAATTTTGAAAAATTATTCATTTTGAGCCCTTCCCACTTTTGAGAAAGCTTTTATTTCTGACTCATCTCTTACTGGGCAGGTAGAAGGCAAGAAACCAACTTGATAATTTTTTTTTTCCCTATAAAAATGTATAAGATCTATAGTTGCTTCTCTGGGATTTCAGAACCAGAGCTCCTGACAATCCTCCCACATCTGTTTCATCAGCTGATTAAAATGCAGATCTCTGAGGAGGTAACACATTTTTGGATGCTGGGCGTTCCTCTCCCCAGCTCATTATTAAGAGAACAACTTCATGCACCATCAGCAACTTGGCAGCATAAACATGAAACAGTTCTTTCAAACAGGACTCGAGGTTTTGTTTATGAGAACTTCCATTTACTTTATGGCTTTTATCTCCCATTTGAGCATTAAAGTTTTCGTTATCTTATAAAACCTTTTAGCACAAGAAAGAATTCAGATAGGAGCCTTATGTAAAGCGATGAATATTTGGTTTCCTGATTGTGTTGTATGATTTTTGGCGGTTTGGATTTTTTTTTTTAAGCCCACAAGCCACCTGACAAGTTCTAACTTATTCTTCCAAAAGTGAGATCCTTGTGCTGATAGGGACAGCGTGTGCTGTTACACTTCATTTTATAACTACTCTTTATTTGTGTTTCAAGTTGGAAAAGAGTCAAAATCAAAACATTCCAGTCAAATGTGCATTTTGATTTTAGTTTTGATTTCACAATTAGAATAGTTGCAGTTTAAACCCAGGGCTGCTGGATTTTTCGAGGAAGGAATTTTTATTTTGACACAGCTCCACCTGTCTATTCTCTGATTTGCTTTACTCTGCCAGCACAGCAGCTGTTTTGCCCCCAAACTAGAATATGAGAATTAATTGCTAACCCTGTGCAATGCTGCTGGCAAAAGCAGTCACTGCCCCAAGCCAGTAAAATGCACCCAGTTTTAGGAAGCACAAACATTCAGCCTGCAAGTTTTTTCCTTCAGTATCTCACCCTGATTAACACTTCAGGAATCATGTTGGCACACGGTGGGGTAACACACAGCTCACCATTTCGGGAATTTTGGCCACTGACTCAAAGCACTTTCTAAAATTTCAACCACTCCATCAGATTACTCTTTTCTCAACTACTGTAAACTTCCTCCTGGCTCAGACAGCCACATCCAGTTGGGTTGTAAATTTTCTTTTAAAACACCCTGTGGATCTGGAGGGTTACTCGTTTATAATGAACAAGGTTATACTTTGCACCTTCCTCCCAGGTAGGTCTTTATACTCACACAGCCTATATAAAGCTCCAGAGCAAGAACAAAGTCCATGGAGCAGTGAGAGATTAAAGAGTCTTGGCTTTCACTAATTGCCTTCTGTTTCCTCATTTACAGAAGCTCAACAAACGAGTGGTTTCCAGTCATCCCTGGGTATTGGCTGCTCTGAGCAAGCAGCACTCAGAAGGGGTTACCTGTTGTGGGACTGCTGCTGATTTCTGTGGTATGTGAGTCCACACGTGCACAATTCCAGCATCCCATGTGTTATTGCAATCCACATTAGCTGGTGTTTTTATGTTTATATCTGATTATTTAGTTTTTCCTTAAACATTTTTCCATTTTACAAAGATGCCACCAGATTGTGTTTTCCACATTACCTCATGCACACACTGGTAATACTTCAGCTTTCCTGCTCTGCTTTCTGCTGTCTGGTTCACACATAATTGTTCTTTTACTATTGTTACTATATTTACTATTCTTTTACTATTTTTATCTGTTCATTATTATATTTGTCAAAAAGAGTCTTCACTTGCATAATTTGTCAGGTATGCACATGCTAAAAAGGCAGCTTACCACCACAGAGCCTTAAACAAGGCTCTCTCTGCCTAATGTGCTGTTGCTGCATTAGTTCAGTTCTAAAGAATCTGCTTTAACACTCATTTGTCCTGAAACAATGGAAAAACAAAAACCCTGCCTACAAACTGCTAGTCCAGGAGGACTAGCACCTTCTGGAGCTTGTTGGTGAAACATCAGCTCCATTCTGCCTGAAGCACATTTTGGTGTTCAGAAAGACACATTTTCCAATTTCTCCATTTATCTTGAGATCAATTGTTTTGTTATTTACCAGGAGTTAAGTTGCATCTCTTGAGAGAGGAGTCACGTTAGACCCTTATTCTCTCCAGCCTGGTGTTTGGAGCAGTGCTGAGGGAGGTGAGGAGGTGTCCACAGAGCTCTGCACGACCCTCACCTGAAGGCAGCTGAAATTTGCAGCAGTGTCTGCACTTGAAGGGAGTCACTTCAGCCCCTGACCCTCACAAACAGGGACAAACATCTCGGATCAATATTCATCAGCACCTCACTTCCCTCCTTTGTGCTGCTGCTGGACCAGGGAGAAAGTAGGATCTCAGGTCATAAACAGGTTCAGGCTTTAAGACAATAAGGAGAGGCTTAAAAACTTGAAGCTAAAAGAAGCTGTTTCAAGACTGCCCTGTGTGCATAAAATCTCCAAAGGCAACACGAGATATTTGGGAATATCTGGAAGTGAGGACAGTCCTTACTTGAGACACAGCTGTAGATAATCAACCCCAGACATTTTTACTTCCTTTGCAAGGCAGGTATTGCTCTTCCACACTTGCGTACCATCTGAAAAACAAGATGTATTATTTCAAGATAAGAATATTGGAATTTTTTTTTTGTAAATTAAAACCAGAAGAATAAATAAGAGGTGGCATGTTTCAGACACTAGGTCTGCCCCTGGGGATGGTCTGTGCCATACCTGGCTTTGTTCACTTATCACCTCTTACAGCTACTGGTGAAAATCTTGCCTAATAATAATAATATTAACAACCACCATATAACTGTATCAGAAAAGATGTTCCCCCATTCCCTGCAGCCCAATTTCTCTGTCTCTAAGAAAGATTATCCACAAAGCAGATGAAGGCTTTTTACACCACAGAGAAAGGGGGTAGAATAAACTCAGTGTAACAGAACGGGGCATAGGCTTTACAGCCAGTGAGAGTGAAGAGAGAGAACTCTGCTCCTTGCAAGCTCCTAATTCACAAACTACTAATTCTGTGGTCAGTGCAGTTTAGGCTATCACTCCCTGAACTCAATGATTGCCTCATTATTTTAATTGCAAGTCATCTGCCAGCCCAAGTGATCAGTCAGAAAGACATAGGAGAACCTCCTAGCTGTGGCCAAAGTAGAAGATGACATCAGGAGCCTTTCCTAAATGATCTGTCAGCCTCCCATCCGTCCTGCTATCAGTACTGTTCCAGAGATGTAACTGATCTGTGAGCATCCAGCCTGTAGCTTTAGGAACTGGGAAGAGTTCTGGAAAATCATCAACTATCAATAATAAGTTTTTCTAATGACAGGAGCAGAAGAAAGAATATTCTTTAAGCAGGAGGACTAGTTCAAACCAGTTCTGCAGGAAGCGTCACGCACCAAAGATCAAGAAGAATGCTAATGTGCAATCATTGAACAGAATAGGAGCCAAAACTTGATATAAGGCACGTAATGAATAATGCTATACAATCAGCTTCTCTACACCCACAGCCTCTCTAAATTTATAAGCCATACATGCCATTGGATGGAATTTGAATGCATTTCCCATCATCGAAGGGTACCATCCAATCTGCTCTAACACAGGACCATATTGGGGCTGAGCAGACCATTCTGTTTGTTAGAAACCCACCAGAATGTGCTGGTATTTATATCTCATAAAAGCTGTTCAGTAAACACAGCACAAAGACCTCTGATTTCACCGAATGCATAAACACGTGCAAAGAATTTCATTCTAGGATTCGAACACGAGTGAGTTCTCTGTCAAATGAGCTCAACCATCATTCCCCCAGCCCAGTGAATTAAACACCTTTCCACTTGGAAAAACTGCCCTGGCTTCACCGAGTAGAATTTCTGAGTTGAAATTACAAACTCTGAATTTGCCTGTGACAGTTATTTCAAAGGGAAATGCAGTATTAGACACAACAGTTTGTTTGGATTCTTTTTCTCCAACATCCTGATGTTGTCCCTGTCCTTTAACATTTCCGTGTGGACTTACATTTGTTGGGGTATTTTTATGGATGTGACAGCTCAAGCCTGTAAGAATGACTGTTATAATTTCATTTATATTGTAAAGATTCTTTGTCAGTCTTGGAGAAAAGAGAAAGAGAAAGAGCTACAAAGCACTATGACAATCTCTGCCATGTACAATTCCTAAACCTGCTTCTCCAAGCCACACAAACTGAACTGTAATAAACCAATAAACCAAGAGAGTAAAAGCACATCAGGGTCATCACTCCTGCCTTGACAAGGAAAGGAAAGGAATCTCTGAGGCTGAAAAGGAATGAGGCACACTTTATTTCTGTTCCTGATTCACTGACAATGGAAGGTGGAAGGGCCGTGAAGGACCAGCTACACCTAAATGTATCTTCAAGTTTGTCAGTCCCTTTCTAGCAACAGCAGAACCTCTGGAGGCAATCTACTCCATGGTTCAACTTGTCATCAGTTCCCTCAAGATTATCTTAAATTTCCCTTGCTGCCTCTAAAGACCATGATTTCTAGAGCTGCTTCGGTGAACAGAGGGGAAAATGCTATTTCCTCTCACAGGTTAAAGACTGTAAGATATCACATTTAATAATCTTAATGACATTTGCACTGAAAAAACTCAAACCAAAATAGAGTCTCTAGAAATACCTGACAGAAGGAGAAATGAGTTCTCTTGGCAGGCTCTTGCTCTCTGGGCAAACCAAACACACACAGTCAGAGTTAGTCAGGGGTTGCAAAATTACTCCAAAGAATCCCCAAATCTCTTCACTTATCCTGGAAAGTGTTTGGGTTTGGCCAAGGAGTTACAAACTGCCCTTAGGCCAGGCAGGTGTTTGAGAGCTGATTGCAGGGCCAGGTGATCTGGTTCCCTGGATGTTCCCTTCCTGCAGGACAGACCTTCCTGGGAATGTCAAACCTGGAACCTTTGCTGTCAGAAGCCAGCAGGAGCCCAGCACAGCATTAAAGCAGTGGTTTATTCCAACTTGCAGTCTGCAAAATGGGAAAGAGCATGACAGTTCAGATTTAGGATTCAAAACCTTCATGGAATCACAGCATGGTTTGTGTTGGAAGTGACCTCAAAGCCCATCCAGTGCCACCCCTGCCATGGCAGGGACACCTTCCACTGTCCCAGGGTGCCCCAAACCCTGCCCAGCCTGGCCTTGGGCACTGCCAGGGATCCAGGGGCAGCCACAGCTTCTCTGCAAACAAATGACCCTCAGGGTGTCATAACTACTTTATAATTATTTCAGAAGAATTTTCTTGCAGGACACAGAGTTGATACCCCAAAAGCCATGTGTGTGATAATCTTACACTCTAACTCAAACCCACAGCATCATTGAAATGATGACAGATTTTACTCTGTGTAGTATTTATAGACAAACAATAAAATACAATGTTGAGAATCTTCAACTTTTTTCCTAAATTTTCCCATTTGTTAATTACCATTTATGTTCTGTACCTTACTTCTCTCACAGAGATCAATTTTGTATTATAATTTCTAGAAGTTGCCTTGTTCTGGGATTCTTAAAGTATGAGCAATATATGAAAAATAGTCTTGAATTTGGAGTAGCTTTTTCACTACTCATTGAGCCAATGACAGAACAGAATACAGTGCAAAGGGAAAGTGAGTGAGCTGACAGAAATTACCAGAAAGGTAATTTATAGAGGAAAATATAGAACACTTACAAAATAAAATAATACTTCACATAAGTGATCTGCCTATTTTTAATAAAATATTTGGATGTAATTTAGTTTAGTAATTCAAATGTTTATAGTCTGGTAACACTAGGACAACAGAATGGACCAAGCTGTGCAACTTTCTGGACTAGAGCAGAGATGCATTTCAGAATCATCTTTGCCCAGTGCATAGTGGAAAGATAAGTGACGAAGCAACTTCACAGTGGCTCAGACTCAGAAAATTTTGGTTTGTTACTGTGGTGTTGTTTTGAGTCGATGGCAACAAAGCTCAGTCTTGTGCAAGCATTTTAGAGGGAGAATTATGGGTATAATTCAGGAATAAGGTGCTTTGTAGGGTGGAGTTAAACTTCAAAGGCGGTGAAATAAAGGCCAGTCATCACTGCACTCACAGCTCTCCTTCTGTTGTAATTAAATAGCACATTAATTGCCAAGTGTTATGACATTTAATCAGCTATATAAAAATAATAATAGTAATAAGAATGATAAGCATCATCACCAAAGTTATTATGAGAACAAGCTGAGATCTCATGTCCAGTGTTTCTAAAAGTTCTTACAGACAAGTCATTCCAGAGTGTCAGTACTGTCCAAAATATTTTCTTTATCAAGAATGTATCCTGATAAATTTCTTCATTTAATGGGAATTTTTGCAAAGACTCCCACGGTTCCTACTCACTTAATGAAACAGCAGCTATCCTCTGCATTGTGTTGGACCTATTTATTCCTTTAAAGATGTGAAATCGTTTTTTTTCCTCTTTAGTCAGGACACATTCATGAAAAATTGTCATTTTGTACCATATTACAGGGGGCAGGCCAAGTATAGGGGTGGCAAATGATTCATCACAATGCATGAATAATATTGCAGCTGCAGACCCCAAATAAGATTCTTGACTTCTATTCTCTGAATTTTACACCACTTTCCTTTCCCACAGAAGAAAATGGATTATAATATCCATTCTATTCTTCTGTAGCACAGGAATACATAAACTGGCCTTGGATAAATGGGTGTTTTAAACCCTATCCTCTGAGCCTTTGGAGAAAACATGAAAACAATGAAAATATGACAGAAATGTCAAAAAATCAAAACTGAAAACCCCACCAAAAAAAACCCCAAAAACCCCACCAAACAAAAAACCCATCAAAAAGCCAAAATAAAAGCGTGTTTTGAAATATTTAGGGTGAAAAAGACAGGATGAGTGAATGGACCTCAGCAGTTCCTCCTGCAGGTTTCGTACCTTTTCCTTGTGCATTCCCAGTTCTCCCAGCTGAGGCAATTCTTACAGCTGGTGATTTGGAGCAAATCTCTTTTGTGGTGAGGTTTTGCCTCTTTGGTTTTGAGCGAGCCACTTCCAACAAGCACCAAAACCACCAGTGAAGTCCTTGTTGCTGGTTAGGAAAACCTTTCTGGGCTGTTACGAAGAGTTCTTGGAAAAGGAAGGTGCCCGTTATGTTCACATTTCATAAGGATCAAAACAGGAATGGGGAGGACCCTTGGAAGGAATCATCAGTTTTGAATGCAGGGATACAATGTCAGCCAGTGCCTGGATTCCAGGAGCCACCCTGCCAGGGAGGAAATTCCCTCTCAGGATGAAGGGAAGGAATGCAGTCACGAGGAGCCACAAGTATCTCCCAGCTTGGTCCATGGAACCACCCAAAAATGCTCCTGCATGTTCTGCAAACATTCCATCCCTCTCCTGACACATCCCCTGTTCAGGCACTTGGGCAGGAACTCCTGGTGGCAAGGAGGTGCCTCCACAAAAAACAGGTTTTTTCCCAATTATTTTAAAGAAGAGCCAATTAACCTCCCTTTGTATCATATATATTCATGCCAAATAGTGACAGTAAAGAATTTTCTTGCAAACTTGGTCTTATCATCAAGACTACCAATTTGGCAAAACAATTGCTTCCAACCGCTTCCTAACACTCCCCAATTAACTGATTTTTTCTTGTGTTCTCATGTTCCTAGCAGCCAAATGGGAGTCCCACCAGCAGGAGCATTTTTTACTGGATGTTATGTGCCGTTTCCCACACTTTGCTCTGGTGCTATATTTGTTATTTAGAACGAGCCCAGATTGTTCCTGGAACTGTGCCTATAGAAACTCCTGCCGTAATGTGTTTATATGATCTATAATTACAGGCAAGCTGCAACCTGTCCACAGCCACTGCAGAACAAGCTGCATTATCAAACACATGAGCCAGTCCCTGGATTAACTATTCCATCTGATAAATTCCCTTTCTTCAGCAGCTGATGCCAGAGAAGTTGAAAGAACACAGGTTGCATTTTTGAGATGGCCAATAAATAATATTCCAATATATAACATTCCAAGCCAGTTAAAGCACATTCAAAACTACCAAATTCTCCCCAAATCACCAGGGATGTCAAGGCACCAGGCTGAGGATTAGGCCAAGATTAATGTCAGGTATTTGCATTTGAAAATACTTGTCAAAAACCACAAGGTGCAGGAACAACCATGGTCCTCACCTGCCAACAGAGCTCCACGCAGCTGAGCCTGTGTACACAAATATAAACTGTAAAATCTGCTTATAATCCTAGCAAACAATAGATTATTACAGGTTTTGATCTAAATACTGTGTCAAGATAAATAATTAGGACAGTCTCAGTACCTGTAGGGAGGATTTTTATAGAAGTAACATTTTAGTTAAATAGAAGAGTGGAGTTGAAATGTTTAATTATTTTAATTATTTTGATGTACTCCACATACAGACCTTAATACCTTTTCCTACCCAATATTTTATATTTTTCTGACATCAAACATCTAAACAAGTATTTTCTCAATAAAAATTGTAAATACGTGACAGTAATTTTCTGGTCATTAGTTCTGACTCAAGTCAGCAAGTTATCAGGAAGAATTTTTAAATCATCTTAAAAATTGTAAATCTTTTTAATCCCATCTATTAAATACCTCTTTCATATGTGATGTCTGAGACATTTATAAAACCTTGCTTTAATACTATCTGTTCTTTTGCTTACATGCCATTGTCTAACCTGTTGCTCTCTGTGCACCACCACAGCTCAGATAAAAGGGGTTCTGATGCTATTTCTGGGTATTCATTCCCATGAAGAGGAGCTGAGGCTGAACAGGACATGCAAATCCCTGCATCCAACGTGCAGAGGGACAGGCAGGGCAGGGGCTGGTGGTGCAGTTTGACATTTTATATTTTTTCTTCCTTTACAAATTTTATTTTGAGTGAAATCCAAGCCTAAAAGATGATTTTTTGAGTTATGAAGTGGATGTGGCCAAAGGATCACCAGCACAGCTGTGTCACTGAAATGAGGCGCAGATGGCAGAAATCTTGCAGCAGCAATATTACAAAATTTGGTAGGAAATCTGCACAATCTGCTTTATCAACTCACCAAGGACATCCCTGCACATGTGGGGAAACAACTTCTGCTCTTTTATATCTAACAATTCCCAATTGGTAACTCCAGCAATGGTTCTTTACATGTGAATGAAATATTATTTTGTTGGTTTAGTCTTGCTCTGTACTTATAATCAAGTGCAAGAAATAATTACACAGGATTTTGGTATGGAGTTCCCATCATGTTTGGTGTTTTCTATTGCATCATGACATTATTAAAGATTATATAAGAAGTTACCACATGCTGGTATCTCTGACACAGTGGAAGAAGGAGGAAGTAAAGAAAAAATACCTTCCTGAGGTCACTGTGATTGTGAGGGCATTAGAGACATGTCTGACATTTGATCTCCCACGGGGAAATTCCCAAAGAATTGCACTTTAATACCTCAATTCTGAACTCTTACAGCTCCAGCTCTTCCTTCCCAGCTCTCTGCAGGTACACAAAGCTACACAATGTTTTAGTCAGGAAAATAACTCCACTGTAGACCTCTGTTTTTTTTAAATTAAAGTTTTCTGCAGCTGCCTGGTGATTTTTGAAGGAAGCCTGTCTTGTATGTAATATTAATGACATTAGAATCAATGTAGGAGGTATCATGCATGTCATTTCACTAGAGAATGTTACTTAATTACAAATACACCCAATTATCTCTTAATGGCAGGAATTTCTGTTTACAAACATGGCTAATACTGTCTATTTAATGCATTTAGGTTTATTCTAAACATTACTAACACCTCAGTATATGAATTATTATAAGCCATTCCTACACAAAACTCCACTATCCGAGTGTGCCAGACCTGGTACGGTAAGCCAGTGAAGGTTCTCAGCTGATAGGAAACTGGGTTTACATGGGATCAGGCATTTTTCTCTCCAGTTCTCTTGTGAATTTTAGGTTATCCAAGGTAAACCATCTCTACCTCCTGCCTGCACTGGATTGCAGAATTCCAAGCCCTTGTAGTAAACAATCTCTCCTCACGTCAGAGGCTCCAGGCAAAGCTGATCCAGCTCATCCCAGCGGCTTCAGCTGGGGGACTTTTGATGTCCCTTTTGCTATGATGTGTAAATACCTAAATATAAATGTATGGAGGTGTGAATATGGATTTATAAAATAGATTAGGCAAATTATTTTCTGCAATATTCCTTTCTCCCCCTTACAGCCTCCTGGAGCATGATCTTCTCACAGCTGTTAGTTCTGAGTGTTCTCAGATCCACAGGGACATGCTGTGGCCTCAGTCACAGGGCAGTAAATACAGAATAACTGGCCTGAACCTAATGGAATTACTTCCCTCAGAAAAATGTAAGTGAAGAATTTTTCCCTTCTCCTTTACAGTGGCAACTGAATTTTGCTGATCCAGCAAAGACTGGGAACTGGTTTTGATTAGATTTTATACCAAGGATACAAATGTCATGTTCTCCTCGTCTACCCAGAGTCACTAACTCTAAACTAGAGTTGCTAAATGTGCTACAGAAACCAGGAACAAACACAAATCCCACCTCCCACGTTCCTGCACACCAGCAGCTCAGCAGTGCCAAAGCTATCCTGCCTTCTTGGAATAATTGTGCTGACGTGCTCGGAGGGCTCCCAGGGCCAGGGCCAGCAAGTGCTGGCCTTTGTGTGAAGGCACATTTAGATAGGGACAAGGTCATTGAAGATAATTCTGCTTATGAAGACGGCTGCTCCCTTGAGTCAACCAATTTTTTAATTATGTGTTACTCTTCAGGTGGAATTTTGGATGTTATTTTCTTTGATATCTTTATGACTCATGCCTCAGTTGAGCAAAGCAAGCTTCAATTTGCTAATGCAAGTGTGTACAAATTTGAAACTGGTTAGGCTGGGTGTGTCTGCCTATAGAAACACACATTTTCTTATAGTTTTCAATGGATGTTACTGGTGCAAAATGATCTGGTTACATCTTAGCTGAATTTAAGTATTTCATAGTTTGAATACCATTCTTTCAGAGTTAATTCAACTGGGTAATTGCTGATGTTCAGAAGAGGAAAACTGCATTAACTGTGAACAAACCTGTGAGTAAGAAGTCATCTGTCTTGATCAGGTCACAGGGGTTATACAGCCACTCATGACGTGAGGCATCACCTCACATCTGCTGTACACGCAGGCCAGCTTCCCTCACACCCACTGTGGAAAGCAGGGGACAAATGAAATGGTTTTCATTGAGAAAATGAAGAAATTATTCTTTTTGTTTTCCTTCAGGCTGTAGCCCATTGTTTGCAAAGCTTGGAGTGAGCCTGCTCCCTCTCCACCCTCCTGCAGAGAGGCAGGGGAGCAGAGCCCACAGCTCACTCCTGCTGGGATGGGATTGTGTCCAGCATCATTAGCAGGGATTCACAGTCCCTTCCGTGCCAATGTCACAGCACAGGACAGACAAACCTGGCAGCAGGGAGCTGCTCACGGCTCTGCTCTCCCACCCTGGCAGGGGTGCCCAGGTCACCCTGGGCACTGCAAGGGGCAAAACTCAGGTTCTGCTCCCAGCCAAACAAGGCATCAGCAAGCCCCAAAAGAAGGGAAGAAAAAGAAAGTTTGACCCAAGCCCTCTGTGCCAGCTCGTGCTGCTGTGGTCAGCACAGCACAAAAAACAAATGCAAGACTTCTTGAGGAAATCAACACACTGGGGCTTTTGGGGAATACTGCAAAAATACAGTTTGCATTTAAATGGAGGTAACTCTCCCTGGTGCATTTCCTGGTGCTATAGGAATCCTGATTTACACACACCTGCAGTGTGTTGTAGGAGAAAAACAAGGCTTAGAAATCAATATTTCAATGTACTAACTCATCGCTTTGCAATATAGTTTGTTTATTATTTGTAAATGTACAAATATGTGAAAATTAATTGTACCATTTGCTTTCTCAAAATAAATATGTTTTTTCATCTACCAATCCAAATGTTTCCAAAGAACTGAGTGATTAATATCGTCTCTAAAACTGTGATTATGTCAATAAACATAAAGCAAGATATTGGACTAAGTATGACTCCAACTGTGAGTGATTTATAGTGATAAAAATACACAGATGCCATCTGTACCAACAGAAGAACACTCGTCACAAATTTGTCTGATGGTAACACTTCTCTCTCATTTCTACTGAAACGAGCACTATTTCTTTTCCAATGGTACTGACAGTAAAATATGGCCACTTTTCAAGTGAGTAACCTACCAGCAGGAGAAATGCACTGAAAACTATGAATTAAACTACTTCTTTGACTCACTCCAGGCCTCCAGCATGTATCATTGAATGCTCACCAAGTATTAAACCCAGTTTGCCAGCTTAGCTCTGCTCACTCAGTGGCTGCTTCCACGCTAAGAGGTTTCCTGGGGGTAACATCTCTTACCTTTTGAGGAGAAAATCAAACAAAAAAAAAAAAAACAAAAAACCTCAACCAAAATAGCAAAAGGTTTAGGTTCAGAAGGCAGCCTAAGTCATTAATCTGCATGTCTGATGCTTGCCAGCATCTTTGCCACTTCAGCATTAAGCAAGAGGGCCATGAGGTATGCACTGGGGAAACCAAGGCAGGCAGTGAACACTCCATCATAAATATCAGTCAACTTCAAATGCTGACAGAGACATCAAATGAAAAGGAGAATTCAAATAGAATCTGCACATAGAGAGCTTCCAATAGCAGCAGTTGCAGAAACAAAGGTATGATACTCAAAGCAGTATTAATTTCTAACCATGAACCAGATATGGAGAGTTGGGGAGTGGTGAGGGATTACCTCATTATCATCATTCATTACCAGGTGGAATAATGCCATGGCAGTGCAGGGAGGGTCTGGCTGGGACCCCCTGAGGATGCACAGCTCAGCCTCACATTCCCTGTGCTGGCCTGACTGTGATTGCCCCTGGATGTCAGGAGGAAGGGAGATTACAAACACCCACAGCCTTTCAGAAATATTTTTCACTAGCAGTGGCCTAAAGTATGTCTGCCTTGGGATCTAAAATATGGGGAGAATGTAAATTAAAGTGCAAAGTAAAGCTGTATTTATTTCTGATTTTTGTTCTGTCACTGTGCTTCCACCCCCACTTCTGTCAGTGCTCCAACCCCGCAAAATTGCCTTTGTATCAGAAAGTGACAGATTTAGCTCCTGAACACTTCAAGCTACTTTGCTTGCTGAAATTTAGGAAAACAGAACAGCTGTCATTCAAACATACTTTGCAAGTAGCAAGCCTGTTCACTTTCTAATGTTTACTCCCCAAAAATCAACACTTCAATGACATGTCCTACTGACATCCCAAACCCCCCACTCCGATCTGACAGACATGTGGAACAAACATGTGCCAAGGCCTGGGGTGCCAGAGTTCTCACACAGCTGATGTTGGGGATAAGTGTAATAACTTTTTCTTTGCTGTTTTGAACTGTGCAGAGTTTTTTGGTGCAGTGGTCACTCTTGGACAGGTTATGGATTTGCCTTCTTAGAGAAGACTTGAGGATAATTCCACCTGGAGCAATTTACTGCACAGGCACAGGAATGGATAAGGAGCAACTCGCCACAAGCTGAATGGCTGAAGCTGCTTATTTCGTGTAGATTTAATGGTTCTGGTGTCCTCCAGGACAACACCAGTGTGCTACACTCAAATCCAAGGTCTTTTTCTCTTCAACAAGCTGTGAGATCAAGAAGCCTCCCCTGGGCAGTGAGCATTTGTTCATGAGCTCACTCATTCATGATTTCACATCACTGTCCTCACTAAATCTTCTAAAATGAAGTGTAGTGAAAGCCACATATAATCCCATTTATCAAGGACTAGGGAAAGACACAGTTAAAACTCAGTTCTTCATAGCTTTTCCTGTAAGAAACCAACCAATTTTTTGATTCCATAGAGCTATCACAGAAATGAAAAATAAATTCACTGACTACACACTAGACAACCCCCATCAGTTTAGTTTCCATCGTTTAAGCCTTGCTACTCATTCTAGGGGGTGGATTTTTAATTCCAACTTTGAGGCTGCTCTACTCATTAGCAGATTTTCTATACCAGCCAAATGCCACTTATGTGCCAGCAAGACATGCAGAAGTAGGCGATCTGAAATTATTTTCCCTAATGACATTTTCTTTCTGGATGCAAATAAAAATTGTGTCTGAACGTGTACCTGTATAACGCAATTACAAGGCTTGACACAAACAGGCACAATAACTACAATCCTAAATTAAAAACTGCACATGAAAATTCCATGAAAATTTAGTCCTGGAATTTAATATCCCTTGTTCACCTGTCAGCAACCAGCATCATGGGCATTTCTCTGCAGGTTTGTAACTCAAAACAGTGCAATGTTTGTTCTAAAGCAATAAACATTCACTCTTAGCATGATTGACTGTGGGTTTTTACTGAAGTTAATGCAAAAATCCCAGGGGCTTGGAGCACCTTTTGTACAAATGTGCCTATAAATATGTGCTACTAATTAAAAGTTGCATAATTTTTTATTCTGTCCATGCTGAAAAATACTTTAATCTAAACTTTTTTCTTGAGAAAAGGGATGGAAGATTGCTTCAGGTATCCACACTTCTCAATACCACCAATACTGAGAACAGCACAGCATGAATAAATTAAAAATATGACTGAAGACTGGAACAAAATGCTAATTTTACACAGTTATAAATCTACAGAGATAAACTGCATCCATATACCAACAGTTTTCACACTTTCATATCTCAAAATTAATAGAACATGTCCTAAACATCTTTGTGTTCAAGGCCAGGTTGGACAGGGCTTGGAGCACCCTGGGACAGTGGAAGGTGTCCCTGCCCATGGCAAGGGGTGGCACTGGATGGGTTTTAATGTCCTTATTAACCCAAACCAGTCTGGGATTTTATAATTCCATACAGGAAAGAACAGACACATGAATACAAATGTCACACTATAATTTGGATATAAAACAACTCAGAGCATGAAGAATAAGCAAGGTTAACAAAGAGTTTGTTTCTGTCTTCTGAGGAAGAAGAACAAAGGTAATCATTTGATAATCCATAAAATCCCATCACAGCTCTCACTGTGGGTACCTAATTCCATGCTGTTGGCAAAAGTTTTACTGCTGGGTCTCAAATTTTGTGCCCATTTTACATCAGCTTGTACCACTTGCTTACCTCACTGCTCCTAAAGCCTTCACCTTTCATCCACCAGTGGACACTCCTCATGCTTCTGTCGAAAATCTGACAATTTCCAGTTAATTGAAAGAAAAATGCCTAATCAAAGGGTTTCACAGCAGCGATGGTGACATATGGCTGCCCAGCTGGGAGTGTGCCTCAGCGCCGCGGCAGTGACTGCAGACAGAGACAAAGAGCCCCATCAGACTGCTTCAGCAGGGCCAGGTGCTCCGGGAGGGAGCCAAAGCCCAGGCTTCAAAGACCCAATTACTGAGCAGAACCACACGAAGGCAGCAGGTATTGTTCCCCCGTTGTACAAATGAGGTTACTGGGAGGTTGGATGAGAACCCTTTTGGAAGTGGCTGGGAAGGGATCCCAGTGTGTTTGGTATGACAGGACTGACTTCCACCCCTGACTGACAGAAAACCTCTGTCCCCACGCACGGCTGGGGCTGTGCAGGGTGTGCGGACACTGCCACCTCCACCAGCAGCCACTGTGGGTGTGTTTGGCTTATCACAAACTGTGACGGGTTTTCTGTGAGCCTTTGGCTCAGGGGGAGCTGTCTCTGTCCCTGTGGCTCTGTTGGGACTGAGACCACACACCTTGCACCAAGGGGATGCTGCTTCCCGCAGGGTTCAAGGAAAGCAAAGCCGTTGTCAGGAAATACGGCAAGGGGAGGGTAGGGAGGAACGTGGAGCTGGATGTGGATGTGGAGATGAGAGAACACATCAGATTGAGGGTCCTTATGGGTGGGAAGTGGCCCAGAGGGCAGGGACAGGCTGGGTGAGATAGAAAGAGACTGAAAAAAAGCAGTGTCCAAAAGGGGAAACCACGTGCAGATGAATGCAGGGAGGCTGAAGGGAAAACAGAGCAGGCAAGGTGGGGGGAAAGGATGTGCTGGATTGCTGGAACAACGAAAGGAAAAGGAAACAAAACAAGACAGTGATAAAGAGGAGAAGGAACTGCAGCTCAGTACATCCTGATTTGTATGAGTTCACAGAAACCAGCCCTAAGAAGCTGCAGGGATGTCAGAATGTGGAATTATGTTTTAAAAATTAATCTGACCTTCTGAAGTAAATTTCAAA
This sequence comes from Vireo altiloquus, assembly GCA_013396875.1. NCBI lineage: Eukaryota > Metazoa > Chordata > Aves > Passeriformes > Vireonidae > Vireo > Vireo altiloquus. The sequence goes on from VZRF01002083.1 coordinate 944,204, forward strand.
ATAATCACAGGGACCACATTTTTCAAGACAAGCAAAATCCATAAAACATGCTAAAATTACTTTCAATAAAATAGAAGTCTTAAAGTCAATCTTGGTGGGATTATTCGAATTTACGGAAGCAGAATTTCTGCCTTTGAATGTATATAAAACCTCCAAGTGTCTGAGTAGACACGCTCAGATTCAGTCCCGGAGCAAATGCTGAGTATCCTGGACATTTAAAACCCTCTTCCACCGCGTGTTTTCAGACACAAAACCTCTAAAGCGCTGTAGGAGCTGCTGGAGTCAGAAATCCATCAAATCACGTGGGAAACTCGATTTCCATGGGTGATATCAGAATCGCCGCTGGTGGGAAAGTGAGAGAACAGCTCTCTCTGCTGGTGCTTTCCTGAAAAAATAGTGCTGGAGGAGGAATACATCCCGGATAATAAACTATAGCCCGGGATTGCCCAGAGGCAGCTCCGCCTTTTTTCGGCCGCAGTTTCTGCCTTCCCCCCGTTCTGCTGCTGAGCAGTGGCAGCGAAAGAACCGAGCTTGGGCAGATGCTGGTGCTGAAATGCTCTCAGCTGTACCCGTGCATGCAGGCTGGATGCTGCTGGGATAAGCACTCCCCGAAGTACTTTAAAAAACAAGCAAAAAGAAATAGGATTTGCTCTGTACCTTCAGGGGAAGGAGGGGACTCATTTAAAGGAGCACCATCAGCACTGACAGAGGCTGCTCTCGTCGTGATTTTCTGCTCCAAGCAAGCAAAACTCCACCTCTGGATGGCTGGGAGGATTCCTGTTTTATGTTATATTAAAAAGTGAATGAGAACAGAAGAACTTTATCTAAATGCTGCAAGCAGTGGCTTTACAGAGTGAGAACACTTTTTTAATCAATATGTGGTCCTGGAGAAGTCAAAAGCTAAACCCCAACTCCTGCCTGCTGGCTTTGGTCCTTTGCTTTGCAAGTGCAGGATAGAGAGACCTGTTCACCACCCTTAAGGAAGCAAAGAGACTCTGACATGGGAATTCCCAATATTTTAGTACCTATTTGTGGGTACAGAGCACAGTGAGGAGCTACTGCAGGAGGGTTTGGTGTGTTCTCCATCCCTGCAAGTGTCCAAGGCCAGGTTGGACAGGGCTTGGAGCAGCCTGGGATAGTGGAAGATGTCCCTGCCCAGGGCAGCTGCTTCCCCTACACAGCCTGGTCAGAACTCACCATGGGGAGGGAGAAGAAGAACAGAAGAAATTAGGAAAAAGCAGATAAATAGGGCTTCCTTCTTAAGCTTTTGATTTCCTCGTTATAATTAGGAATAATACCCCATGATGTCAGTAAATATGATTATAAACCAAATGAACTCACTTGTACCAAAGCCTTGGTTCAAGCACATAATCAGATGTCAAATGATTACATCAAATGAAATTATGCCTTCATTGATTCCAGATTTTTTTCTATAGGATTAATACTAATTAATCAAATAATTCATATTCAATATGAATTAAATATACTGCTTAATTCATTTTATTTTAATATAAAACCATGGCAATATTTTAACAATGTTTCCATGCAAAGATTCCTACTATAGTATTATTTTTCTTTATATGTAGCATAGAAGGAACAAAAATAGTGCAGTTTTGTGACCCTATTTCTACACAAAGGATAGAGCATTTATAGGATTTATTAAGGCTATAATTATCAAAACCACAAAGCAAGTTAAATTTTCAACTGTCATTAATTTGTGGAATGTGAGCTCACATTGCCTAAGGTAACACACACAGAGAAATGTTTATTTTGTGAAACCTATAAAGAGAACTTGAAGTTATTTCTAAATGCTAACATCATAGAAAATTTGCATTTCTGCAAATGAAACTATTTTTTATGTCATATTACAATAAAAATCAAGACACACATAGTGAACAAGACTTTCAGACCAATTAGCCATACAATTACATGTGCAGGAGGCATGCACAATTGTGCAGCTAATTTGTGCATGAAATTACTTTGATTGCACATCCTAATTGGATAAATGTGTGTGCAAATGCCAGCAGCCATTGGTGCTGCAATTATCCAATGCACATCCATAGTCATGGCAACTGCCTGCAGAAATGAGATGCAGCCTGGCATACCTAACTGCCCTTGGGGTTTCAGCAGAAATCCTTTTTGTTTTCTCCTACCAGGTCTCTTGGGCACGACATTTCTGGAAGTTTCATACTGATTTCTTATCCAGATGAGGCAAAGTGATGAACATCAGCATTGCCAAGGAATCTGCTTGCTTTGTGAGCAAGAAGAGGAAAAGCCAGGAGTTCTCATCTAGAGCTGCAGCACCTTGAGTATGCCTTTGATAAGAGAGAAGACTAAAAATCTCCAGAAGTATAAACACAGCAGGAACACAGAAGTTTATTTTCCTGACTCTTACCTGAATGAGAAATACAAGATTTACAGGCTGTAGTTGTGGTGGGAGTGGGAAGGGTGGGAGCCCTTGGCCTCAGCCCACAGGAGGTTCTGGACCATCACCACTGGCTCAGTTTGAGCTTTGTGTGGAGTTGTTTTCATGACCCTCTTTGACAGTAATTTATAGAATTAATAAGGGTGAAAAATCTTGTGTCTTCTCACAGAGATTTTCAGTAATTCCTCCACACATGAGAACCATCCCTGTACAATTAACTTCAATGGTCACTGTATTCAATATTAAACTGCAAATAAATTCTTCCATTTGAAAGCAATGGAGTTAAAATACACATCCATACTTATAAGTAGGGGCCCAGATCCTGAATGAATCCTTAAAAGAAACAGTTGTTTACATTTTGTATTTAAAGAGCTCTCTAAACATCCAGAGATATAGAAAAATGTTTTTCAATAAGAATGGGCTGTTCAAAGGAGTCTGGTGGGGTTTGAAACTCCATAGGACAAAGGTTCCATAAAGTCCTTTACAGCCCTGGAAAATCCTCATCTAAACAGAGACCAAGCAGCTAAGAAAAAGCAGAAGGGGAATGGTGAGGTTAATGCAAATTCTGTGTTATCAACCCACCAAGAGCACTAAATCAAGTACTTCCAAAGCACTTTCAGGAATTCTAAGGATTTTGCTCAGCCAGATGAGTTTATTTTGCTAGCAGAAGATATGTTATTATGAATCTGTCTTAGAAATGAGTGAAACAGCTTCCTCCCTCAATTGTTGGCTGCAATTCTGGTCACACTCTTTGAAAAAAAAATGGACAGAGCAGACCAAAGGGTTCTGCAGAAGAGCAAAAAAAAGATCAAAACTGTGAAAAAAACAGGAGTGAAAAAAATAGAATGTTAAAGAGATAAAATAGCAAACATTTAAGAAAATAAATGAAGTGTTACTCAGTTTACTCTCATAACAGAGGCAGAAAATTAAAGTACATTTAAATCTAGAAACCCCCATCTTAAATCTTAAAACTAAAGTATAAAGAATCTGTGAAACGCATTGCCACCAGAAAGGACAAGAAACAAGGACCCTATCAGTATGGACATGGAATTACACATATCTATAAAAATTTCTAATATCTGCAATTGGATCGATTCACTGTTAGGAGGGTTTTAGATCTTTTCCCAGACTCAAAAATCCTCCATCTCTTCAAGGTAATTATTTTGGTTAGAAGAGCCCCTGGCTGGCCTGATGTGTTTCTTTGGCCAGCAGAGTTCTGCTCTCCTCAGTCTGTCCTTGCAGGGAACCTGCCCCATCCTCCCTTTATTTCGCCGTCTCCTTACAACTTTGCTGGCTTTTGTTTTGGAAATAATATTATTCTTGAGCCAAGGCAGAAGTGAACTTTGTGAATTTTAAGGCCTGTCTTGAGCAGGAGCATCTTCATTTTCTGTTTTCTGTCTCCTAAGTGTTTCTGTTTGCCAGTGCTCCCTGGGCTCGGCGCTGACGCTGAGCTGAGGCTTTCCAAGCAGGATGAAGATCTGTGCCTCGATGCTCAGACCTGAGTTACAGCCACCTCCCTGAACATTCACTTAGTTTTCCCTCCCATGTACTGATTTACTTCAACAGATTTGGCCTTGAGAACTCTTCGTTTTATGGGTTGTGCAGTGGTAAATATGATTCCCCAAGACACCTAAATCTCATGTGATTTTGGGCAGGTCACTGCCTCCTCGTGGAGTTTTGTTTCCCCCAAAAAGGGGTATCAGCCCTGTTTATGAGGTTTCCAAGTGTGCAGCACCTGTGCCAACAGCAGCATTACAGAAACACCATCAAACTAACAAACGAGGCCATGTATGAAGCCCCATAATGTTGGAAGGAGGTGGGAGAGGAGAGATTTGGGTTTTGATAGGTTTTATATCATAATAAAGATGGAGGGATAGCAGTTTTGGAACTTGTTGATATGCATGGAACTCCAGAAGCTCCTGTTCTTTCACTGCAGTGCATCTATCATGGCTATTCTCTTCCAGGACGTAGAAAAATGATTCAGCAGAAATTGAAGTTCCTCATCTCTATGCTGCAAGGGCTCATATTCATTTTCAGGGCAGTTGAGAGCCTCAGAAAGATAGTTATTGTTAGCATGCAGCATCCCTGGCCCCAGAGATGCCCTGCTGAGGACACTCCATCAAGGAAATCACAGCTCTCCTGCTCGCCTGTAAGTGATGCCCTGCTGTCCTCACAGCCTATTACACTGGCCCTGGGAAATGTGTCCCTTGTCACCTGGGCAATAAGGAATTTTCAGTTGTTTGCTGCCATCAGGTGTAACACAGCTCCCCTTTTCTCTGCAGATGGCAGTGTTCTCTACATACAGGGGAGGAGGAGGACTCGAAAATAGTCTGTTACATCACTGCTGGGAGAAAGAGCCTTTGAAAGTGTTCCAAATTCTTATACCTTTACTCCAAAAGCTGTGTATTACAACTACTACCCAGTTCTAGCAGCAGTAGGAAAGAAAAATTCATTTCTTCAACACAGGTTACAAAAAACTTGTGGGGTTTTTCTGTTTGCTTGCTTTAATAATTTTTTTAAACATTCTTCCCATGGATATAATGTGAAAAAAAAATAGATGCAGTTAAGATGTCACAGCCAGATCTTGTGATTATTTACAACTAGAGCTGCAGTCATTGTTTTCTTTTTAATTTTGAACTTTAGAAGTGCTTGTACAGAAAGGCAAACCAAGCACCTGGGGTTCCAGCATTATGTTGTCAGTCAAAAAGGTGAAGAGTATGGACAATTTGAAAGGGAAATGATATAACTGACACTGGCCAACCACAACCTCTATTCCCCCACTGTTTCATATCCAGAGAACTTTGTATTTTGCTCTAAGTTTCAGCCCTGAGCCATAATTTTTTATTGTATTCAGCTTCAGGTCTGACAACATTTCAGCGTTTGAATTTTTTTCCTCTGGAAATAAGTGTTAAATGGTATAAAATTACAAAGAAGTCTTTAGAGCCAAAAGTCATCGTCAGCAGTAGATAAGAAACTGCTAAAAATATTAATGCAATAAATTATCTAAATGCATGTATATTTCTCTTACATTCTAGTTTCAGCAGAGTTTGCTCCTTTTGGTGATGTCAGTGGAAGGACAAGAAGGAGAGGAGAGGGCTGTGTTTCAGTTTGGCTTCACTTTAGTGACTCCTGGTTCTCATTTAACATCAAATCTTTTTCAATGCTGCTCAGTTTCTTGCACTCTTTTATGTCCATCAGCTCTTCCCCAGTCTAAGTAAAACCAGTTTTGTAGGTCTCAGGAAAAGAGATTAAATCACCTCAGCAAACAGTTTGGGCATTTTCCCTTTGACCCCCTCAATTTCTCCCAGGATCCCTCTGTTTGGGGGTTCTGTTCTTCTGATTACTTTGCAGCAATTTAACCAATTAAAACACAGGTCTGTAATCACAGCAGTAATATCCAAGAATTACCACACACTTTAAGAGCAGAAAGTCCTTTTAAATGATCTACTCTGAATTCTGTATTATAGTCACAGAATTTCAGTCTTTATCTCCAGGAGTTTGAGGCCTTGTCTGGCCTCACCTACTTCACAGTAGCGCAAAATTCAGATTTGAGGACTTTTTGAGAAGGAAGGTTGCTTTCTTCACAGTTTTCAATGCTGGGCTTTGCTAGAGGTTCCAGTCCTTTTTGTGCTTGCATTAAAGGGGCTTTGCAAACAAACCTTGATCCAATGAAGTTATTTGTAGGCAAACAGTTTATCCTATTAAGTTCTTTTTTAGAGGTACAGGTGTTTCATTAGCCTGACTTACACTTGAAGCATTTCTCTACATCCTCTAAGTTCTTTGGCACCGTTTACAATTTAAATACCAGAATTAATGAGAAAACACTGAAGCATCAAAAATTAAACCTCCCTGGCCTCGGCAGGGCACAAGACGACTTTTATATTATTATTAAATTTATCCTACATTGCACAGCATTCTCTGGGAGGTTCTGTTGAGTCATTCAGGACCATTGTTTTTAAAGCCCTTTCAAAGTCACTCCGTGCCTGGCCACGGTGTCCATGCTGTGGCTGGTGCCAGGGGGCTGATGTTCTTCCCCTGACATCTGGCCCGGCTGTGTTCCTTGTTTCAGTGTCCCATGTCCCGAAAAGATGAGATGAGGCTTCTTTCTGCTGTTTCAGAGCTTGTTTATTTCTGGTTCTTATCAGAGTTTCAGAGGCACAGACTGTGCTGTGACCTCCAGGAACACGAGGACAGAATGGCCAATGGCTACCCAAAGCAGGTAGCTTTTATATCTATTATCAACCAGTTAGAAAACTTTACGTATCTTATTTTGTTCCCAAAACCAGTGAATATCAGCCTTATTGACATGTCTCCTTTACACTAAATTCTATCTACCAATTAACAAACCACAGGAACTCATGTCAGAGGGAAAAAGGAAGAGAAGGAGAAGAGAGAAGAAGATGAAGAAGAAGCAGCCAACACCCTAAAATCTCCATGTTGGCTCCATATAACATATATAGCAAAACCTAAAAACTACAACTACACATTCTGTGATACACTAAACAACATCTCCTCATTTCTTTGGTGTTCTCAGCTCATTCAGAAGTTGAGACAAATGCTCTCACGAGTTTGGTTCACAGGCAAAGCCTTTTTTGTGGAGCTCTGAGGGTAAAGCAAACAGCCAGAGGAGCAGGAAAAGCTCCCAAGCTTTTTCTGACTCCAACAGCTGGAAGCTCTTTCCCTGTGCTCCAGAGGAGCCTGGGCTGCAGCAGCATTGACACATAGCTCATTCTAATGGCCATGCTCCCATTACCAGTGTATTACTGAGCATAATGGCCCTGTCCTTGGCAATGCTGATTAAGCCATAATCATTTTGTCAGTGGCAAATGTTCGGAGTGGTATTGCAATATTTATGTTACATTATTGATAAGAATATTGAGGACATTCTACTTTTGCAGCCTGGCAGCAAAGCTGCCTTTCCAAGGGTATTTCCCACTGCTGGCTCCTGAGGGAGGCCTCGGAGCTGCTTCAGATCCATTTTACACACTCTGCTCCTAATCCTCTGCTCATCTGTTGTGCTGTAGCACAACTTGCACCTCAGATACACATTAGGTCTGTGCAAATGTCTTTATGAAGAATTTTGAAGAATGAGATCAAATTCATCTAATGATACCTGTCATCAATAATGCAATGCTGGCTGTCAAAATGACTGGAATTCCCTACAAACTTTTTCTTTTCTATTCTTTGCCTGGGATTCCTGAAGTTAATCAGGCTATAAGTAATTATCACAAACCCTACTATCAAATAAAAACTAGAAATTGAGTCTGGTAGAAAAAGAACAAACATACACTTGGAAAATCCCTATTTACAATGATGAGACTGGTAAAAAATGGAAACATGGTTACTAATATTTATTTCTCTGTGTCTATTAAATTTGAACAAGGTGCAAAACTGAATGGATCCCTCCAAAGCTAAATTCCATAGGCTGAGCTTTTATGGACATAGCACTTGAGAAGCTAACAATGCAACAAAATATTGTTAGAAATACTGCAGGCAGGAGAGGTTATGTGAAATTCAACGAAGAAAATTTGGTAAAAAGTTAGAGGAAGATTTGAAAGCATTTTATCACTAGAACAAGCTTGCTCCTAAAAAAGTTGCACACATTTCAAGAAAATCTCATTGGAAACAAAGTCACTGAGCTTGTGCTAAAACCAGAATGGTATAAAGATAAGATGGGTACTCTAAGTGAGTTATAAATGGAACTACTACAGCACTTGTTTATGATATTCAAATGAATATTAACAAATTTTTAAAAATTAAAATAATTCTTCATTTTATTTAAGGTGTACTTTTCTTCTTTGACCAGCTTGCAGTTTTATATGAGTCCTGCTGAACTACTGCCCCCAAAAAGGCCATGTGTGATGGAGCAAACCTGGTGCCTTGACTGAGAGACAATATTTACAGCCAGATAAAAGTCAGGAATGCATTTTAAAGGCTGCGAATTTTGTAGTATTTTCCTGAAACGTCTAAGTTTTCTTTTTCATTCTGTGAATACCTACAGAATTGCTGCTGAAAAGCAGAGTTATCCGAGCCCCTCGCAGCTGACACGAGGCGTCCGTGTGTTCTCTCCTTCCCTTTGATGAACACCGAGCAGCCAACGCAGCCATCTGGTCAGGGAGAGAGAAATTGTGTAAAAATGAGATATGCGTGTGTAAATAAAAGATTGATGAATGAAGCCCTGAAAGCTGAGATGAAAGTGAAGCAGAACAGACAGGTAAATCATTCTGATACTTATGTTAGTGCTGAAATTATGTTCCTCTACTTTTTTTTTTCCTTTCTGCTGACAGCAGTGCAGGTGACAAAAAATACTTTCAATTTTGCTGCTGACACAAGTGCTGGAGGTTAGCAAACTGTTTGAGTTCTGTTGCTGAGGAAGGATGCTTTAGTCAGGAGAAGTGAGAAAGTTTTGTGGCTTCATTTTTAATTACTTGGTTCTTTAGTTATGAAGCTCCAACTTCAACGTTACTTCCAGAGCAGCCTAGGCTGGCTTGCCAAAATTGAAGCTGTGTTTAGGAAAAAAAAAAGTTCTGTATATCTTCTGGCAGAATTTTAAAGCTGGATTCCTTCCCCCACAGGTCCCTGAATTTTCAATAAATAAAATTTAATTTTAGCCAAAGTAAAATGGGAGGAAAATCCAAGCAATTCTTTATAGGCAATCTTCACCTAGGATCCCATTAGACTAAAAATGCAATTAGGATGTGTTTTTTATATGAAAATTAAGTTGACATTTTAGCAATGAACAAAAAAAGATGGTGATATGCAAAAAACCAACTTCAACTCATTTTTCCCATAACTAATCACTGTCTGACATTACAGAAAGCTCACTGAGTACACCTACAACTACTGCACTAAGGAAAAGTAATAGGTAACTCATCCAGCATCTGAAATATTTGAAATATGCACTACTTATTTGTTGCTGCATTGGGCATTTTATAAATTTAAAGCCAGCAGCAGCCTCAGTTCACTGATATTTTGCATAACTTCCATGAAGGAGACTCATTTTGTAGATTAGCATTATCAGTCTTATTTCTGGGTTTACTAAATGCAGTGCTTGATATTTAATGTAAGTTATATAACCATGCACATCACCACGTTTAAGAAGTTTGGCCTTTCGAGTGACAGTTTTGTATTCTGTGGCTCTTGGTTCTCTGATAGTTTTGGAGATCCACCCTGAGATGTAAAAGACTTTCCCCACCAACCCTCTGCAGAAGCACATCTGAACTGAGCAGCTCTGAGTCCATTCAAAAAGTCAGAATTTATCACTTCATTTGACGATAGTTTTAGGGGTAATTTTCAAAGGCAGATGCAGGCATTTGACATCAGCCTCTTCTCTAAATCTGAACTTAAGATTTCTTCACATGTAGAACAGGGAAAGAAATACTGTCCCCACAAATATATATAGTCAGTTATATTTAAACAAAACAAAACCTTTCCAGATCCTTTTACACTTGGGAATTCTATACTCCATTTAGGCATTAACTTCCCTGGGAATGGGAAATTCTTGAATAAAAAATACGTCTTGACAGAGAAATGCTGGCAGCTTACCACACAAATGACTATAAAAATCAAAGGTATAGAGTAACTTATCTCTAATTTCAGCTAGAAGGATATAGTGGGAACAGTGCTTTAATCTGTGCTCCACCACTTGTTCCACAGGGAAATCAATTAACTTTTTCAATTTGTTTTTGCAGGTTATAAAACAGAGATACTAAATATCAGTCATCATATCAAGCTAAAAATCAGAAAAGTGCTAAAGGTGGCAAAGAAGCAAAATTATCATGAATCCCACGGAAAGAAAAGGGAATACTCTCTTGACCTGAGAAAGATTATTTCCTTTGAGAAAAGGCAAGATTAAGCAGGGATAATGTGCGAGTCCTGGCACATTATTTAATATAACATTCATTGGGCTTTACTGAAACCCAAAGAGACACAGTCTCTGTCTTGAAGAACACAAGACAACAAAAGAACCCAACAAGCTGTCCCAGCCAAACCTCACCACCTTCACCTGCCAGCCATGCTTGGGAATCCAAGAGTATGGGTGCAAAAGAATCCATTTTGGTAAACAGAATTCTACTTCAGTTAATTCCAGACAACAGCAGGATCTTCAAGACACCAGTTCTAAATTCAAACTTTGCTTTTCCTGACTCTCACAGTTTGAGACCTCTACACACCAGAGAGGAAATTTCCAAGGAGGGTGTAGGCACAGGCCAAGGGGAGAGCCAAGGGAAGGTGACTGGAGGCAGAATGAATCTCTTGGGCTAAGGGACCCTGGAAATCCTGTAATCAGCCAAGGCCTGGGAAAGGCTGATGGGATTCCTTAGGCCAGCCTAAAGGAAGGCAGTGCCTAAAGGCAGCAGAGCTCAGCACTCTCTGTGCTTCCTCCCAGTGCTGTGCTCAAACACACACTGAAAGCAGAAATCAATGAGGAATGAAGGTGTCCTCTTTCCTTACTGAGATTTCTCTCCCCTCTGAATGAAAGAAAATCAAAATCCCCAAACAGTCAGAACCACCACCTTGTAGAAAAACTCCACACCATCATCTGATGCTACACAACAGTCTCAGGTAAATCTGTTTTGATGATTTTGATCAATTGCTTTCAAAACAGAACATGGCGTTGAAAAGGAAGCCATAGGAACATATTTTACATTGAAAGGCTTTGTGAAATTATATAATCTGTAAAAACAGAGAGATTTGGCCTCTGTTTGCTTTCCTCCCGTTCCTCATGGTTATTATTGCCTCATTATACAGTCGTTTGTACAATGTTTTGGCAGACATTCACTATTGCATAAATTAAAGTTGCTGAATCTAGTCATGCCTACAGGTCTTTATGAAAATACCAGCAACATTTTTATCTGAATGTCAAAGTTTGTCAACCATTAAACTGATTGATTTTTCATTATGCAATTCAATAGAAGAAGCAATCTCCAGTCTGGATGCAACATTACTCAGAGAAAAACACATCTTGGAAAAATCCTTCCTGCTTAAAGTCTCTCCACAAAGGAACTGTGCTTTAAGGCTGCCTTCAGACATTTTATTAATACAGTAGCAACAGATAAGATGTTGTAATTCAATTCTGTGAAAGAGAATGAATTCATCTCTGGTAATCCAAAAATTCCAGTAATCCTTTAAAAACCTTTCCAAGTGGCTTTGTAAGTGAAGTGTCTGTTGGTGTTAGGAAGATGTTGAAGCCCTGCAGTGTGAAGCCAGCAGAACAGCCAGGAGCCCAAGCAGAGTCAGCAGTGTAGCTCAGAGAGCAGAGTTCCAGCAGAGCAGGAGCTGTCCTGGAGAGCACTGAGCCCAGAGAACAATCTCCTTACCTTGCTCAGTGTTGGTCTTCTCTGCAAAATCCCCAGGAGCATAGGACAGAATTGCCCAGAAGGAACTCCAAACTCACCTCACATTGCTCCGAATTCCACAGAATTCTGAAACTCACACCAAGCTGCATTTAGGTGTCCCAGAGCAGGATGAGGCCAATGGGGTGTCCCAACAGCTCCTTCCCCTTGGCAGTGCCCAGCCCTGGCCAGAGAACAAATCACCCAGAACTGCAAAGCTTTAAGCAGGAACTGTTTCATCACCTCTCATATTTAACTCCCACACCAAGCACTCCCCATGTGTACATAAAGGAGGGGACCAGCAGGACTTACATTTTTCTTTACTTTCTCTTACTTCCCACTTACTACTCCAGTATTACTCTTGGCCTGGCACCATTAAACCTCCTTGATGGTGTCTGATTCAAAGATTAAAGAGTGCAAAGCACACAATACAAAGAGCCATTGAATTAAACTGGGACATGTTACAAAGCATAATATTTGCAAATAACATTTTGCAAAATGAGGCCTACAAATACACAGAATTCAAACTGCACAAAGGTGAATTAAAATAAGAATGTGCACAATCTGGTCACTGAATATAAACTACATTTAGAAGTTAAGGACTTAAGGACAATGGTGAAATATTATCCAAATCAGGGCTGTGCTTCCTGAGTCTTGTGACAAGTATCCAACTCATTGCTTTTATTTGGAAATCTCCCTAGAAAAGATTATTTATGCAAGTAATATTTTACAAATGCCTAGAGAAATTCCATGAATAAAGAAATCCACAGAATTCATTATCCCTACTAAAGGGATTACATGGAGAACAAAATCCAGCAGTTATTTTGCACTTTATAACCACAAATAAAGCACACATCTGTATTTGTGGTAAGAAACTGAGAGGTGAAGTGCTGTCTAATTACTTGATTTACAAGCAGCATCACAGAAGAAAATTGGACAAGCTTCCAATTAACTTAAATTCAGTGTGGCAAATCCCAGTTCTTTTCAAGGATAATATTTCAAACTTCAGTTCAGCATTTTTGGAGATTCTTGCTTAGTTTAGTCTATTTCTTCTTTTTTTTTTTTTTTTGCCCCAAAGGAAAGGATGAGTTAGACCCTACAAAAAAAAAAAAAAATAAAAAACCCCCATGTTTAGTGCATGCAGCAGCATTTTTCAGACTCACTGGACCATGGACAATGAAACTGAAAGCTAATGTCAGGTTAGAGTAAGTTTATTTTTAATTTAATAGCACAGTCAGAAGCACTTCACTACAAAAAGTTACGACTTCCATTATGTCTATAAATAGGCAACCTACTGAATTATCGAATTGAGTGTTAATGATATTAGCATTAAGTCCTAATTAAACAATGAAGCAATATGCATTTCAATCTGCCAGCAAAATATGCATAATCAAAAAAAAGATTTCAAAAAATAAGGATAATTTTGTTATTTTTATTAAGCAGTAAACAAAGAGTTTGTGCTGATTGGTGAAACCTCACTTGAGAAACATGGAAATGTCAGGGAAGGAACAAGGGACTTGAATAACAAAACATCTGCTATCCCTTCACGTTACAAGAGTTACATTGGATTTTTTCCTCAGATCATTTGCCCCTCTACTCAAATGCTCTGCTATCCATTTTTACAGTTATCATTACCACTGCTCATTTTCTTTCTCAAATACATTTACTTTTGTATTTCATTGACCTCTCAAAAGGCTTCAGAAAATACCTGTCACCATTTTACACCTTTTTACTACAGCATTAAAGGGAAATGACTCAGCCATGATCAGTGAGGAGACCAGTGCTGGAGCCAAAAATTATATCCATTTCTCTGGAGTGCCAGGTGGATCCAGAAGGCACTGCTGGTGCTGTTCCTCAGGGGAGTCCTGCTCTGTCCCCCCATGCCACTTGTGCTTTCAGACACATGCATGTCAAGTGATCCCTCAGCAGGCAGGAATATCCTCACAATGCAACTGAGAGGGCTGCTGGCTTTTACCATGCTCATATTTTCACTTTAGAATCAGACTGAGTCTGGCAAGGAATCAAATCCTTCCTGGCTTAAAACTTCCATGGAAAGAAAATACATCATGTACAAGTGTCACCAAAATAAGTCATTTTACAGTGGCTTCCTTAATAGATTTTTAAATATTTTTCATAAAGCCATTTCTTCTGTCTTAAAAATGTCTGATGTGATTTTAAAGATGGGTGTATTCATTATTATGTATTATTTCAGCATCCAAATATGGAGCAGGAAAATACCCCATGATTTAAGCTAATAAGTTTCTGTAAGAATCCCAGAATGGATTCTCCCTGGATAATCTACAGTCTAAAAATGATCCACTGAAGGTACTTAGCTGGGGCTTACACAAATTTTTGCACAGGAAAAAAAAGGCTGAATTCACTAGAAAATTTATTCACAACAAAGGAACCAACCATGACTTGCAGTGACTTTCACGCTAGGGAAAAGTTCCCAGAGCAGGGAACTGTTTCATTGCGTTGGGCTGACAGCTGGTCTCTCATCATGATTAAATGGCTTTCCCTTGGGTGAGCTCCAGAAATATGCTTGGGTTTGAGGCAGAATAGATGCAGAATTCCACATTAGCCATTGCAGAGTTTCTTAAGCACACAGAGTCTAAAACAGCCCAGGAGGGTTTGGATCTGGGATTTTTAAAAGTCTGGTTTATATGAGAAGACTCTCATAGCCTTTCTCAGATTCAAATTTCCACTGATTAAAAACTTGTTCCCCACTCTGGACATGCAGCTCAGGTACAATTACCAGCTCAGCAGCAAAACCCATACTGGTTGTATGGCTTGTGAACTGGTTTTGAGGTGCCAGGGAGCTGCAGTCTGGTACAGCATTATCCAGGTGTTTTACCATTCCTGACCTCAGCTCCAGGATGGAGCCAACAATTGCTCCAAACAGAGCAGCATTTCCCAGACCAGCTCACACCAAAAGAAAAGGAGTGAGACAGAGCTCATGAGAGAAGCTCCCTGAGGCTGGAGCAGCACAAAAGCACCTCTAAAAGCCAAAGGTGCACTTGTTTGACACCAGCTGCTGCTGTCACGTCAGCAGAGAAACCTGCTCTGTTCCAGAGGGCAGATGCAGGGGCTTGGCCTGCCCCACTTCCTAAAGCCTTAACCTTACAGAATGTAGGAACAGCACTGAGGCCTTCTCCAGAGACCCAAGCACAGTGTGGATTATGGGATGGCACTTCAGAAGGAAGTATGAGATCCTGAAAATCTCCATCTAAAAATGTGGGTGTTGAGAGACTTCCTGAACTGTTTAGTCAAATACACCTGGGTCTGATATACACTGAGGTTGATACCTTCCATCTCTTTTGTCAATGCATGCAAGCAGTGTAAAATAAATTGTCTGTTGGAATTGTGACAGGAAGAGTGTTTTCCATTAAAGTCCCCTCTGATCAGAACTCCCATGCAGTCAACAATTGCATATTCCTGATACTTCACTGTCAACTTTCTGAATCTCAGATGTCATTGAGATTTACAACATTCCTGCTGGGCTCCCCAGCCAGATTTTGAAGAACCATTCACTCTTACAAACAGGAACTGGCAGCCTGTAAATAAACATAATGGTGGAATTGCTAATAAGCTCTACTTCCACCACGAGTTATTTTGTTGCTGGAGATGAGGCTAACAACATGAATTCCACATAGTTGACCATTTCCTACCACTCACCTCTACAGCTCAAAGAATCCTTCTATGGCAACTTTTTATAAGGTTAAAAAAGTTCTTGAAATCATCACCTCAGCTAAGATTTCCACCTGATCATTGCAGCAAGCTTACTGTTAATCTAGGCTGCAATAAATCAATGTTTTCTATCAGTGTCTTGAACTTCCAGAGTCACAAACACTTCTACATTTACCACAGCTACTTGGCATTATTACTCACCCAAGGAATGCAGGCAACTGCTCTGCCACAACTCTCCCACATATTTTTGACAATTCTGGCAGTGCAGGTAATTCTGACTTTTGGACATTGTATAGCAGTTGGTTTCTGTGAAAGTTTAAGTGATAAGATTCCATGAATTAGTAATTTTGTCATACAATACACATATATATACACATCAGGGAAGAAGTTCTAGGAACTGCAGACAAACACACAGATCAACTGTTTCATGATGTGATCCCAGCAAATTGCTCCCCTTGGTGGAAAAGCAGCAAGTGCATTAATGGCAGGCATGAAATCCTCAGAAATAGTGTAAAAAGGACATGACCAGAAGAAAACCAACCAGAATCTGCAGAGCTTATTGATAATTAATGGCTGAGGAGAGCACTCACTATGGCAGAAAAGCCAGGGGAGATCTCTGGAGCAGCTTAGGGTAGTTCCACATCAGATTTTTACATCCAAGGGATGACCTGCTACTGACATAAAATCACCAGATAATTAAAACCCAAAAATGCACTGCAGAGATTACATAAAATATCTACAGTAGTAACTGAGTGAGCAACAACATACACAATACAGAATGAATAAACTCATCCACAGATAAAAAAACCTAATTCTCATTTGTACTGCCAAGGTATTGAAGCACAAATATGAGTGTTGAGGAAATTAATTCTATCCTTTTCCCAGAACAGATTATGGATTGTAAGTGACCCAGTCTCTTATTGTGTGAAAACAGTACATTAATACTTCTGACTTGTCATTAATCAATACATCACTAGCAAATTAGACTTGAAATTAAGCTGTTGAAACTCACACTGCTGATGCAAAAAGATTTAAAGGGGAGAGAGAGAGGGATGAAATAAAACGAGATCCAAACCAAGGAGCTGTACAACCTCCTCAGTACGGAATGGGAAATTGCATTCCCCAGCTACATAAAGAGGATCACTGGGGGAACTCTGACAAGAATCAGTCTATGGAAAATATAAAATTAAAAGATAAAATCCTGGAAATTCTCCAAATTCTCTCCAGAGCATTCCTGTGAAACAGCTCATGCTCCAGCACATTTCCACAGGGGAGCTGGCAGTGCCTGGATGTTTCTGAATCAGCAAGTCTAACACGCAGATATTTTGTTTCAGGGGTCAATTTTCCCATTGATGCAAGGAGGATTTACACATGCAAGTCCCATTAACATTAATAGGAGTTGCCCACATAAATCCCCCTGCAATGATAAGAGAAAAGACCCCATAGTCTGCAAGGATCCAAGTTCTAATGATTACCTGTCAAATGGCCCTAGGCATCATCATCACCAGAAAAAGCAGACGAAGCAGCTTCATGGCTGAAAATACCTCCAAAGGAGCAGGAAGCACCTGCAGTCCTACAGCCAGGGCAATGCCACTGAAGGGAAAATGGCAGAAAATGGACTCTTTGAATATTAAGGGTGAATCCAATTAACCAACTTAAAAAGAAAGTACTCATTAAAAAAGGAATTCAAACATATCAAAGCACTCCTTAGAAAAAAAAGGTGTGAATATTGTATGAGCTCCAAGGTGCTTGAAGGATAATACAGCTACTTGTTTAAAAATTCAATTAACCTTATCTTTCTTTAACTTGATTTATTAATAATCCTACAGATAAATTGCCAGTTTTTAAAAAGTCATGTTATCTTTTGAATACATCCTGTATGACAAGCCTTAAAAACGACTTCAAATAAGCCTAACCCTCACTTTGCATGCTTACATCATTTAAAGAAAGAAAAAAATGCACTTCAGAGCATGATCTCTGTAAAATACCAAGATCAACAGTCTGATCTACTGCTCCTGCAAGTGAGCTATTGGGTACTCAAGTACCATAGGAAAAACATTTAATGTTTCCATTCACCCTATGAAAGAGACATGAAAACAGTTTTTAAGCAATCAATGTAGTGTAAAGCCATAGCCTCCACTTGCACATCGTTCCATTGGGTCTCAAATCACATCTGCACTATTTCCAAACCCAGCTTCACATGGATATAGAGCACTCAGATATGAATTTATGTAAACTTGATAACACAGCTACCCATATTGGCAATTACAGGAGAATTCTCAGGAAATCCCAGCCAACACACGAACTGCTTTTCTTTGAAAAAAAGTTGAAAGAAGACACAGGACAATGCACTTGCAAGCAAACCTTTAATTTTCATCAAGCAATATCCTTGTAAACACAGATGAGAGATTCAACATGATCCCTGCTTTTGAGACACAAACAGGGTCCCTCCACTCAGCTCTTTTACAGATCTGTAGGTGTTAAATACAATCACCATACACTCATGCTTTCCAACACAGAGAAATTACAGCTAAATGGAGAGGCAGCCTGCTTATTAATATATATATATATATAAATAACTGCTCAATCACAAGCATCCAGAGGTTACAGCTGTTGAACATTGGGGACATTCCAGCCAGGTGTTTTTCTGAGGACTTTGGGATTTTGCACACACAGACACACATGTACTGCTACCTATCCAACAAAGGGTGCAAACACTAACCCTGAAATGCAAACTGGACAGCGGCTACAACGCAGGACAAAGAGAACAGGATCAGTTATGCTGTAAAAAAATAAATAAATTCCCCTTTCTGGCCTGGAGCCAGTTTCAAGGCAGGCACCACGAGGCTGTAGAGAAGCCTGGCTGTGGCAGGCCAGGCAGAGCTCAATGCTCATGACTCAATGGCATTTTTTATTCACTTACAGTATTGAAGCACTGCTGGAACCGTCTCTACCTTCATGGAGAAGTTTAAACCCCAACTCATCAACTCTTGCTGATCTCTAGAGATACTACTGATCTACTGGGTGTGCATTTTAAAGTAAATCTTTAAGTACATGATAAATATTTTTTGTATCTGATTCCAAGCATGGTTCAGAAGAAGTGCAAGTTTAATATGGTCATTTACAACAGCTTTCTCATTTTGTAGTTTTTTCATACAAACTAGGTTTATAAATACTTCAATAAATTTTATTGTATAAATGCTTCATGATTTATCATTACAAAATGCATAGTTTACAGCTATCACACTAATTTAAATCCTATTAACTGGGATCAATACAAACCTTTGGAATTATCAGTTGAACCTTCTCTCCACCACAAACCCCCTCAGTTAAATTTCACTGAAGTCACTTAAATTTCTCAGACCCCAAACTTCAAAAAATAACTACTGGCTTACTAAAGGCCCAAACAGTGCAACAAATCCAGGGAAACTTTTAACAGGAATGCTCCATTTATCACTTTGATTTTTGTTGGGAAATCTGGCATTAAGTTTAAATTCTGCCATTTTCCTGTCCCCAGTGAATGAAGTCGCTAGTGAAAATGTGTCATCTGTTAGATCTTATTAAAAAAACTGAATGTGAAATAGTTCCATGCAAGGAACATCTTCTGGACTGTATTTCCTACTCGATTATGGCATCAGTTCCAAAACCATACAGTAAAGCCACTCCAGAACTGTCAATATTATTGCCTTTAAATTCCATTCCTAAGACCACTGTGAAGGACAGATGGTGAGCCTCACCTTCAACTGTCTAATTAGCAGAGATCCAAGGATTTTCAGTAGAAGATCATCTTCTAACTGGTAAACAAACTTGCACTTGTTTCTTTTGCTTAGTTTTGACTTGTTGCCTCTTTAAAAGATGGAGGATTTTTTCCAAGTTGTAAAACAAAACCAAATCATCTCAAAAAATCAGGAATCCTATTTTAGCACTTTAAATTCAGATGCTTCTTTCTGTATTTTTTTGTTTAGCTCCAAACCCCACTGGATCTGATGGACCTAAGACTGTTTAGAAGTACCTCAGCTATCAATGAAACCACGTAAAAAAGATGATTCAAGCTAAGGAAAGTAAGGCAATGACAAATAACACATCTCTGGGGGTTTTAAACCTCTTTTTCTTACCCTCCCTTATGCCATAGTTTGGGTCAACCTCCTCTTCTACTAAGAGAACACTGTTCATTCATTCATTCATTCATTCATTCATTCATTCATTCATTCATTCTTCCTTTGTAACAGCAGCACCACCTCCACCACTGCTCTCCTCAGCTGAGGATTCAGGCTTTGTCTCTGGTGAATTACTCAATCCAGCCTCCTCTGGCTCAATCTCATCTTCATCATAAATAATATCTTCTGGATTCGGTGGCGGTGGGCAAAACTCCTCTGCTGGAAACATTTCTCGGAAAATAGTCTCAGCCTATTCAGGAAAAAGAAGAATAACATAAACTTTACCTTGAAATGTAACACCCTGAGGCAATATTTTACAGATATTTAAGATTAACCTCCATTCTTTCAAATCAATAGTGATTTAGTACTTTGACACTATTGTAAACACATGGGAAATCCATTCCTGCTCGCAGACCTCGAAAGAGAAAAAGCAATTTATCTTTTTACATTGTTCTACTAGGAAGTCACAGCATGGGACTTTGTAAAAAATGCTGGTCATTCTATGTTGTATTGAGAACATGAAAGAGGATTTTTTTGGAAGCCAACTCATCTTTTGCACGGTAAAACTATCCCTAGCTGCAGTCTAAGGCAAAGCATAGGGGGAGGAGGGAAAGGACCTCTCCTCTTTCCAGAGGGTTTTTCTGATGTCACAGAACAAGGAAACCCAGGGAACTGCACATACATACAATCCATACCATGGCTCTATGGGCTGCCTTCTTAAATTAAAAATAGCACAAGAATTTTTATTTTTTTTCTGAACATCTTAAACATGGCTCAGCTGAGAACTGTTTCCATCCAGTGGAATATTATCACTGAAAATATATCCAAATACATTTGTAGTTTATTAAAACTCCTGTCTATAATTCCAAGGTATTACAGGCACAGACAGAACTGTATGTGTGAAAAGAACTGCATTTTAGGTAAAAAGACAGATCTAGTTCAAGGAATTAAATTTACAATGGCACTTCTCTTCAGGCCATCAAGGTTTGGAAATTAAGTACACACAACAAGTTTTCTGGCCACTGCAATGGAAGATTTTAAAAAGAAACAAGTTCTTGGAACACCAGTGTGGTTGTTATTACAACATGGACAGTGCAACTACAAAATCTAGGAGAAAAAAGAACCAAAGCAATACAATCTTAGGATTCCACAGAATCAGACATTTTATACAAACAAAGGAGGCCAAAAATCCATTAAAACCCCATAAAAATGTAAGAAGATCTATTAACTAGTGTTAAAAACTTTTACATGTGCTCGTACAAATAACTCATCTATAAGGTTATCTTATAAATAAATTAAAAATAAAAAAGCCTGAGACTTTGGGAATTTATTTCCTGAATCCACATTTGCATCAAGGCTTCCTTTTCCATGTCCCTTGCCTTCCAAGGCAAAGGCAGACACCTGAAGCAGACCATGGCTGTGGTTTGTGTTTCTAAGAAGGCAGAGGAATATTCCCTTTGCATTTGTCAGCTCACTAAGCTACCCCCCAAAGGCAGCTTGTGATGAGAGCTCCCACACAGGCAGGAATGCATTCCATGTTGATATTCCTCCTGCTCCAGGCCCTGCCCTGCCAGGCTGACAGGGGTCACCCAGTGCCACCTGTGAAGGGCCATTACACAGCCTGGAACCCTGCACAAGAGGCAATTGTTTGCAGATGAATCCATCACTGAGCTTGCACCCAACAGCTCTCTGTGATGAACTCCACTGCCCACCAGTGCTGCCTTTCTATCAGCAGCACTGGATCCATTATTAACTGCTTAAACGACCCTGTCTACTCTCAGTTCAATTTCATTTTTCATTCTCCTTCCTAAATTTTACTCTGCCATACCCATGCAAAACTGTTTACAACTTTTTATATTAGTATAGGAAAAAATGGACAATTCTATTCTCTACTTCAAAACCATTTTGTCATTTGAAAGCCTTGCCTAGTAAGTCTGGGGAGCACAGGGGAAAAATATCCTAAAAAGCTTGGGTTTAACTTTTTGAAGGTAAGAGAAAAACTTTTAATTTCAAGC
This sequence comes from Vireo altiloquus, assembly GCA_013396875.1. Taxonomy (NCBI): domain Eukaryota; kingdom Metazoa; phylum Chordata; class Aves; order Passeriformes; family Vireonidae; genus Vireo; species Vireo altiloquus. The sequence goes on from VZRF01002083.1 coordinate 965,820, forward strand.
CTGCACTTGTTCTTGCTACTCCAAAAATACACTTCAACTATTGTTGTACTTAATAGACTACTGAGGGAAAATGTCCTATTTTGAACTAAATACATGAAAAATGAGAGGAGACAAACATTTCCTATGCAGTTCTCAACAATTATTCAATCCAATCAGTCAGCAAATATCCACTCCAAAAACAGTCAAACAATTACGAGGCAGAACATGGAAAGAAATTCTGGGAATGTTATGAAGGACATCATGACACTGATTACAACTTAACAATTTAATGGCATAGAGCACTTTCAGGTCTACCAAGTTTTTAAGTTAACCTTATCCAGCTGGAGCAACACAGAATAAACAGTAATTTAAGAACTCTTTCATTGTAACACTTTGATATTTAAAGTAATTAAGGTAGACAATAGTGCCTTCAATATTTAGTAGTGCAGGAAGTGTGATTCAAATTGAATCCAGCATTAAGACACAGGTATGTAAAGCCCTTGCACTTCAATAGCTGAAGTTGAATAAAACTAAATTCTGTTCCTGTTTTACTGTATCCTGGCCTGTGGATAAACTGTGTGGGCTTTCACAGCAACTTTTACAGAAACCACTACCAAACTAAAAACACTTGATTAACTCTGAAATCCTTCCAGATATAGAAAATAAACAGGTTAAAGGACAAATATTGGCCTGACAGTTTTAGTACATCGTCTCATGACCATGAAGATGCCTCAGAAGTCTGAAATATGTCAGGGAATATATTACTTTAGCTCATAATAATTCATGTCAGGTTGCAGCAGTGAAAACCCAGAAAACTGGAAGCCAGATGCTTTACTGGATCCACACATACAGAGCTTGAAAGGATCAAAAATGTCATCTTCATTTCATTTAGCCTATCCTCAGGGTGAGTAAATGCAACCAGCAACGTTAATTCAGTATCACACCAGGAACCAAACACAGAATTACAATAAAACAAGAGTGCAGCCATTTGTATGTGAGGTGTAGATGGAGAGTTGTCTATAAGAGCTGTGGTCTTGCCTTCCCAATAATGTATCAGCAGTGCAATCACACAGCATGACAAACAGAAGTCACTAATACTAATGGGAATGAAGAAATAAATCACAGCAAGCATCACTAAAACACTAATCCCAAAATGATTAGAGAAATTAGATATAATTTTTCAAGCTATCTTCAAGACTAATACACCCACTGGGTTTTTGGGCTTTTTAAACTGTTCTGATCCATGAGTTTGCAAATATCTCCTGTTTGGAGATTCCCATCCCATTCCTCGAAGCCTAAAAGTGATCTGGGAGTGGAAGACACACCACCAGCTTACAGCTATTTCCCTCCTCCACTTGTCTGCAAGGTCCCTGCATGGTGTGACTTCTGCCTCATCTTCAGCTTATTCTTCACTTTGCTCTCACATATGACTTTGAATGTTCACATTGTATTATTTCCCATTTTAACTGATGATCATTTGTTTCAAAATTTAAATCAGGTTCAAAAAAACACAGCCTCTCTCTGTTTTTGTCTAGAAGGCAGTGATTTAGGCTCTCTTGATGGTTCCTCCTCTGAGATCTGCTTAGCATCTCTCTCACTGATGGCCAACAGATTGAACACAAAGGCTGAACTACAGCACCTAGAACTGAGCCTGATCTATCCCACCACTGTTAACTGGTAAGAAATAAAGCTCTTAAGGGAAGACAAACCTATGGCTAGAGAAGGTGGCTACCAGAATCAGAAATAGGTGGGTTTTAAGTGTATTTAATCAGTTTTTAACATACCCTGTTTTAAACAACAGTTTGAAAAAAATCAAAGTTAGACAGGAATACATGTAAAATTTAGAACTGCTACCACAATAATTGTCTTGCATAATTTTTTGTCTTTGCAGTTCTTTATCCCTCTGGGAGGCAAATTATTGCCTCATAAAGCAAAATGAAGGATACTATTAGCCCTTAATGACACTGTTCTGACCCAGCAGTTCAGGCTATGTCAGCCTTTCCACTTCAAAATCTTATTTTTAAGAGGTTTATGACTTAAGTCATAAAAAATCCTGCAACTGGTTGGAAGATGGCATGCACATTGTCTGAACATGGCTGTTACAAACACAGCTTTAAAAATGCCCAGTGACACTTAATTCTCCAAAGTTGTGAAGTGTTCTCCTCTCTCTGAAAGTGCCCTGACACCACAGGGGCTGCTGGGGTAGATCTGCCTCAGAATTTGAACCTTCCTTATCCAGGGGATCTCTGAAAGGAAGATTGTGTATTACAGCAATACCAAGGCAAAGAGAAGGAAAACTGAGGCAGGAAGCCTAATCTACCACATCAGTAACTGTTGGGTTGTTCCCCAGTAACTCTTTGGTTTGTGATTATGTCCTGCAAGTATTAAACTGCAGGTGATCCTCCCAACATCAACTGTGACAGGATTTCCTGGCTTTGATTTGTACTGTAGCTCCTCCTTTAACTTCCAGGTGAAAGGCTGGGGCTATTTCCTGATCCCTCCACCTACCCAGTTTTATAATATTACAGAGTTCCCATGCACATTTTTGCATAAAGCAGAATAACCCACACCTTACTGGACTTATGTCTTTAAAATTAAAGTTCTGCAGCCAAAATCTGCTCTGTCCCACCTGTTTGACAGCACAGTCATTTCCTAAAGCAGAGTCTGGCCCAGAGCAGACATAAACATTGGAGGGTAAGCCAGCATAGGAACTCTTCTCAACTCCTGAAGAATCTCTCATGTTGAAGTAGACTGCCCAGAGGACTCTAGGTTTCTCCAGTTCTTCATTTTCAGTCTCTGAAAAGGAAAAGGAGTTTACAGTAATCAGTGGTGTTGTGTGAGAAGGTAAATATGTAATCTAGCATACTGGAAATCAAATTTTTAACATGGATTTGCTGTAACAAAGTATTTTTGTTCTTTAAAAAGCCAATTACTTAACTTTCTGAGATTCTCTTTCATCATACTTTCCCTTTCCTTTTCAAGTACAGCTATGCAAACTCTCCCCTGCAGACTCTACACCACACCAGCAGCACTTATCACTACAAGCACCCTACCAAGAAACTTGGTCTAAATTTAACACCTCTCACTTCATCTCCTTCCCTGTGGATAAACTCCCAGAGCACATGACAGACTGAGCAAGTCCCCCCTGGGCTCTGCCAACTCCAAGGCATTGCATTCCCTGGGCACAGATATTTCTGATGTCTCATTTCTTCCCCTCTCATTTCTTAGCTTATCTTTGTACCTAGAATCTCTAATTGTGGCAGTGCTGCTAAAGGAAAACAAGTGACTACCTTGTATTTATCTTCACTTACTGAAGGTTGTACTGTGCTGCAATACTCATCACAAATACAAAATTATCACAAACTCAACTTACTTGCTCATAATCTGTCCTTTCCTGCAGTACTCTGCACATTCTTGTAACCCCTCTGCACACAGGCAGAAAAACCTCTGGGAAGATGAAGGTCACTTTTCAACAGTGCAGAATGCAATGGAGGAATACACAACACAGATTTTGAGCTTAATAGATACTATTTGTTTGGAATATTTGCTGTCCCCTTTCTTGTATTTTACCTCCTCTAAAATAAATGAAGCTTGTAAAAGACCTTGTGAGATTTACTTCTTTCCAAGGAAGAAACTTCTTGATAACTTTGGCATTCAAAACAGTATTCTAAGGCAGTTGAATTACAAAAAAAGAGATAAATCTATGCTATTCCTTCAATATCTTTTTATAACTGCCAAATAGTTAAAAAAAAACAGGCTCTACCCATACTGAGCAGTTTGAAATATAAATTAAATTCATCAGCCTGTGAAAGTCTGAGCCTTAATACAGGGCAAGATGCTCTTTAATATATTTAAAAGTTCACATTGCTCATAAAAGTTACTTCTTCCTCATTTAGGCAGGAAAATGAATGGAGTCCTCTTCTCCAGGTGACTTTGCCTCTTTGACCTGCCATGGCCCAGTGCTCACTTTATCTGGTGATTCATTTTCAATAACTCCAACAGTATTTGTTCTGACATTTTAATTAAAATACGACCACTACCTCATCCTGATGATAAAAAGGCCTATGTGTCAGGGAAAACTGGCTTTTCAGTGCCTCAGTGCACCTGAGGACCCCTATGATCACAGAGTTTCTACAGAAGAATTTCAGTCAGCTTCTAAACAATCTATCATTTCGGAACTGGATCACTTTAAACATTAAGATTAATGCTACCCCTCCCCAAATGATTAGAAGACACTAAGCTGATCTTCACCAAGTCTTTGAAACACATGGTACTGTCTTAAAAATTGAAGATAGAAGTTAAATGTTAAAAGTTGAAAATTAGCAGGCTTTAAATTAACAAATATATAAATGAGAAATGTTTGCACCTCTCCAGTCTAATGAAGTTTTCTATTTACAAACCCAAGATGTTTTCTACATACTACAAGTAAAGCAATTAGGAATATTATAAAGTACTCCCAGACCTTAGTAACTTGCATTTATACCAACAAAATCCCTGTCACTGAGAGCTGAGCATTGCTTTCTCTCAGAACTGTGATTTACTGCCTTGCTCCATGGGCACACCATATTAAAAACACTTTTGCCAGGCTTAGAACACAGCAGCAGCATCTCCCATATGCACACTACCTACTCTGAGAGCATCCACCACAAATATGGTAAATTCAAGACCTCAGCATTAAATTTCAAAAGCTTGTGTGGAATTAGCCCAAGTATTTCAGGAACAATTTCCTTCTAGGCAGCAACTGCTCCATCAGCAGCTGCTTTCCTCTGAGGTGTGGAATTGTCCATCTCAATGCCAAAGTTCATAAAAGTAGCCAGCAAGGTTTCCTTGAATTTAGGGCCAATTCTGTAGATATCTATCTTTGTGGTAAGAAGGCAGAACAACTTTCTGCTTCCACTGCTTACAGCAGAATCCAGAAAATTTCAATTAAAACAGCAAACAAGGAAACACTTGAAGATGAGGCTGAGCAACCACTTGAGAATAAGAGGAGGCAAAAGCAACCCAAGCATTCAGCATAAGTGGCAGCTGGAGGAGAAAGGCAGATCACTAACTTCTGGGGTTTTGGTAACTTTTATAAGGAGGTTTTGGTAACTTTTAAAACTTTTTAAAGATACGCAGGTGACAGAAATCACTGAAACCAGGACAGTATAAAAAACCAGCTTCACAAATGCTTCATTCCACTACTGCACCTTTCAAGGATGTGCTGAACAGCAAATATATTTCATGGAAAAAGATAAAGTGTGAAAATTAAGAAGTTCCCAGACACTTATGGTCATGTCCCTGGATACTGAAGTTAAACCACAGCTGAACAAGTCAGTAGCAGATAATTTAGTTACAAGGATAAATTATATTTATGTAAAATATTATCATAATACCTCATTTATTTATTTTTACCTTTTTCTGTATTTAGATTGAATAACTTCTGTACAACAGGCTCTAAATCTTCCCTTGCAGTTTTAGTTGATGGACAGGTTAAATGGACTAAATCTGTGAAAAGAGAACACAAACGAATTCCAATCATCAATAGGCAGATATATAAACATTGTAAATGTTTATAAAGCACAGCAGGCTTTTATAAATCACAATTCTTCAAACAAATCACTTCCTCTAAGCCAGGGAAGTGCTGCAGTACAGACATACAGCATATGCACAGCACAGAGAAATTCTCTGCAAACACCTCAGAACTCTCTAAGCGATTTCTGTGATGGACATTATGACCATGCAATCCCTTGTGCAGCATTTTATTCATCCACTTGTTAGATGGGAGGAATTGTAGCTGAACTACTCCTTTATTTGTTCTGTTTTGCAGACTCTGCAGTTGTGTGTCCTTAGAGAATCACTGGATGCAGCTCCCGACCCTTTCCTGTCCCACTGGGCTCTGCTCAGACACAGAATCAGCTGCTTTACCCCACCTGATTTTCCAGCCATTTGCCTATTTAAAAGCCTCACCTTAAAGCTTTTCATAAAACCACCTTAATGGACTCATTTGCTCCTGGAAACTTCTCACCAGGGAAGTGTCCATCAGGGAATCATGAAGAAATTTAATGTAACTTTGTACAAAGTTTAAACTGATTGGCTTTTTCTTCATTACTGTAAATTTCTGATCCATTTGAAAGCAATGCAGAGCTCTGATATTATTTTAAATCTAGATGACATTTTTCTCTCTTCTGTCTGAAGCCTGGCTGTGTTTGTTGTCATTATTTTCCTGTACATCACACAGATCTTGACCCTGGTTCCAGGAGGAACAGAAATTTAACCCTTCATGCTCCTCTACCTTCAGGCTGCACACATACAGATTCTTTCAAACATTAATATTCCTATTTTTATTCAAGCCAAACCAAACCTTCTCTCTGAAGGAATATGTACTAAAATAAGGAAAAGGGTAGTGATAATCAAAGTCTGCCCCTAACCTTAACTAGATGTTTCCAATCCCAAACACTGTAATATAATCTACTCTTTCCTCAAAAAACTCAGCTATAAATCACTAAAGTTCACATCATTTACTTTCTATAAAATCCTTTTTATTATCTTTAAGGTTATGGTTATGAGTCAGAGTCATCAGTATATATTTTGATTATATTTGATTTACTCAGGTATAACTGCATTAGTTACAGTGGTTGCCAACATTTGTCTTCAAGTAATTCTCCCAGGCAGAAGAACGATGAGTTCAGTTCCTGATTCCATCATTCCAGGCTCCATTCTCAGGGCAAGTGAAGGAGTTTGGTTCCACTCAGGTGGCAATACAGATGATGTGCCTGTCATTTGTGCAGTGTGATCAAAGAGTAGATCTATTTGTATACTTATCTTAAATAATTGTTCCAAGGAGAAATCAGTCAGGTTAAAACCCATTTACAGATAATGATGTAAAAGTTTTTTAAAAAATTATGAAATATGTCCCATAACTGGAACTCAGCTATGCCTAATATAGAACTTTATTATTTCAATATATGAAGACAAATTTCATTAAGGAAGGCACTACCTTCTCTTCTGAAATGAAAGGAATTTATGAAGAAAAGTAAATAACAGAAACCTTAATATTTCAGCCCCATAAAAATTCTCCTGAAACTAATACTTTAGATGTATGGAACATCAATCCTTCATTAGTTTCACTTCCTGCTATATATATTTTGTGGGCCGTTAATAAAAAGAAATCAGTTATTTAAATGATAAATATTAACAATATGCTTTATAGCACTAAGTTTTTAATTAATTACAAGCTTCTATTTTTTTTGCTATTATTTTAGTAGGAAATATAACTTTGAAAGACTTAATCATTTATTTTACTCTTCTTTCATAAGCAAAGAACTTAGTTCAAGCCTATTTAACAGCAAAATAAATTGGTTATTATTACAGCTACTTATTTTTTGTTAAAAAGAATTGGGTAAGGTAACCTCTAATTCTATTCTAATAAATACCCAAAATGAACATTTTATTGCTCATTTATTTCATGTTCACATGAAATACCAACAATGAAATCCTTTCAGAAGATAAAAAGCTCCCAAATATTTCAGGTAGTATTTCAGGTAGTTCCATTTAGAAGTTCACCTAAGGGAGCTCATTTTCAAAAAAAACCAAATGACAAATTACCAGTAAGATTCCTTTGGAATGCTACTTTTATCTCCTGAAGGAGGATTCATTCCTATGCAAGTGAAAATGAGTCCATAAAGCTCCAGAAAGGCTCCCTGTGCTCTGGGCAGCAGAGGAACAACAGACAGAGATTTGCAGTTCTGTTCCAGAGCTGCCAAAGGGGAAATCTTTACTTACAGGTGTCCTTCATGCAGGTCATGGTGGAGGAACACAACTCGATGACACAAACTGCTGCTCTGCCCAGCTCCAGGGGAGGCACTGCCAGGATGGAAACCTGGGGAGCAGAAAGCAGAGCTTTGGGAAAGCAGAGTGGCCTGGAGGATGTGGTAAGCAGCACAACCCTCACTGAAGGTGGAAAGGAACTGCAGACAATTACACAGTTTGGTTTTCTGGTTTATTAGGACAGAAGAAACACAACACTGATTAATATCCTCTAAAATTAAGACTGCAAAGACTGGTAAAGCACAGCCAAAGAAGGGTCTGAAAATGTACAATGAGAACTTCAAACAGGAAAAAGGAATGTTTAAAAATACCAAACTTTGAACAAAGTGTAGACAAGATAAAAAATGAACGTAACGTAATATTAAGGGTAACAGCTTATTAAAAAGCAAGCAAAATTAAAATTAAAGACAGCAGCTTAAAACTCTATTAATTACAGTGTGAGCCAAACAGGAAAATCCCCGTCACTGAACCCTACTAAACTAAAATATTTAAGTTTTATAAACACTAAAACAAATTAAACAATTATCAGTACAGAGAGCTGACTAAAGATCTTGATTCAAGCACAAACAAAACTGAATTAATGAATTAATTCCTACCAACAAAGAAATATTAATACATGCAATACACAAAGAGATGAGTGATACAGAATTGTGTGTACCTGTTGCTCTGAGTCTGTGTTCAGTACAGACTGATCTGTAATGAGCACTGCCCTGGAGATCTGCCTACAATTAAATAAAAGAATGATGTAAAAATAATTATATAATAAATGTAATTATGCAAAATAAAAACAAAAGTGTAAAAAACCAGCAATTTAGAATCATAGTTTTGGCAATACCAGGGCTAGTTCACTATATAATCTTTATTACTATGATTCTTAGTGGGATATTTTGCCTGTTGCTGAAGCAGAAACACATCTGGAACACCAATGTAGTATTTTCAATGCCAAAATAGGTGATGAATGAGTCAGAGCAGTTGTATCAAACAGCCTCCTTCTGTTTTTTAAGAAGTTCTTCTGTTTATTTGATGAAGATTAGCAGCAGCACATTAAGGATTTGTGACGTTCCAAAGAGCACAGGAGCCTTGGGAGGAAGGGGAAATGCAGCAGGGTGGAGTTCATTCACCACCTGCAGTTTGTGCTCCTGCAGTGCCCAAGGTGATTTCTGCTCTGCCCTCAGCAGCACAGCTCTGCTGATCCCTTACCTGCCCTGCTCTGAACACAGAGGCAGTGCATGCCCAGGGCCTTTGGCAACAACACACCACAGAAAACAATGAAATTTAGTACTTGCCTAAAGCTGAACAAATGGAAAGCCAGGACAGAAAGTGCCACCTTCACCTTCCAAACACATTTTAGCAAATATGAAATTCTTAACACATTCAGAGCTCCTGGATTCTTTATATGGAAAGGGGGAATATGATTTCAATCCTAAAAGTTGAACATCTGAATACAGAAAGTACACAGGATATCCTCCAGTTAACAGAAGAGAAATACTTTGAACAGAACTGAACTGTACTGCAAAAATAAAGGAGTGGACAAGAGGCTCCTCAGTTTAACTTGCAGGGTACTTTATACACCATTATTTCAAGAAATTGACTGTGTTTTCTGTTTTACCACATACCTGTAACACACATTTGTGCATGTGCTCTCTGAGAGGTAACTATCTTCCACAATAAAATAGTTGGCACTTATTCTTTGTCCAAAATGATCCACAATAGCTTTGCACCTGTTTAAAAAAAACCAAACCCACAGTAAGAAATTTTGATGTAAGGTAGCAAAAGCATGCATAAGTTGTTAAAATTGAGTTGTACAGCACAATATTTATATTTTTCAATTAATTTAGCTATGTATTTCTTGAACACGTGAACCCCTAATCCAATTCAACTGATCACGAAATCCCAGACTGACACATTTTAGCTGGTATATGCAGTTTTCCACATGCAATGCCAATACAGATAATGATATCCCATCTTTAATAAATTGGCCACTTCTTATAGAAAATATAAGCTTACAACAATGGCATTTAGTTGTACATTTCTTACCTCATAATACCTAAAAAATAAAACTGTGAATTATTTTGTAGGTACTACCCTACCACAGTGGGGCTTCTTTCCTTGGTCAGACACCTTTACCAAAAGGAAATTTATTTTGACAATAATATTTGACAAATTAAATAGCAAATTAACTTAAGACATTTAAGAAAGATCCCTGACAAATGAGTGCTTCAGACCAAAAGTGAGTTGCTCTATTTGTGACTAAATATATCCTTTATCTCAAAGTTACACACAAAGGGATTAACTAAGTCCTGGTGTTTTAAGCCCAACACAAATGTTCTCCATAGAACAGGGACAGAAATAGAAGTGGGACAGAAATGCAAACCACAGAAATGAATCCTTTCAGTGAGCTTAAACGAGAATACAAATTTCAGATTTTAAGAGGGAAAATTCTCTATGAAAGATCAAACTTCAGACTTAATATATGACATCTGAAGCTACATCATATATATGAGACAAAGAGAAGGGAGGCTGCACACAGATACTCACTAAAGCAACCTCTACTGCTGATTCTATATCCATGATCTGTGTTCTCTTCTACACTACCAGAACATTTACTGTATAAATAAATAAGGCAAATTAGCTTTACTTAACTTTTTATTGGGGTATGAAAATTACCTTTTTTAAAAATTGAATTCTTCTGAGTGACTTTATCAATGTTTCAACAGTTTAACATACAGGACTTAAACCAGTGGATTTTCTCACACACACTTACACACATGTGCATGCCCAGGGAAACATCTAAAGAAACACAATGCCTGAGACAGAGATCATGTACAGATTCACTTGTGTTTTATCACAACTTTATCTGTGCAATATCTGACATGAAAGTTACGCCTCAGGAATGAACATTTCTGTAACTTAAAGGTATTTGTCAGCTTCTGTGATTAAAATGATCTATAAACTCAAAACCTAAAGAGGTAATAGCAATCAGCTCCCACTAGCTCTGGTTGTTCCTGTAACCTGAGAAGAGAATTGCAAAAGGCTGCACACACAAGGCTCATCTATAAATGTAAGAGGTTTATGACTATTACACATGGTTTTGTAACACTGACTCCTAATGCTGCCCTCACAGGCATCTCTGGCCCTACATATATTCTTGATATTCAAATTCAACAGGTACCTTGACAACAGTACAAGCACTGTTTAACATCTAACATTCTTCCATTTCAAATTCTATCCAACATGTGTTTCACTTGCAACTTTAACAAGTTTTTCCTAACTGTTAACCCCAGTGATTTCATTCTCAAGCTCTCATTTGAATACTGCAAATAAACAAGGAAGTCGAGCTGCTGCAACTCATTTCTAATTATAACCTTTCTTATTGTTTATGAAACAATTTCCCTGCCACCCCCCAAACATTATGGAAGGGGAAAGGTTGATTAAATGTCATGTTGCATCACTCAAAGGCAGCAAAAGCAACGACACGTTTTATTTTCCTGCTAAGTGTCGTTTCCTCTCCTTTGTTCAGGAATAGCAGCAGGTCATATGTGTGATAAGATTTTAAACTGAGAGAGAGAGAGAGCTTTTCATTTCAGTCCCACTTTACTTCAAAGGGTGATGCTGAGAAAATTTCTTTCAAGTAGTGCTTCCAAATGCAGCAAACACTCCTGCACTGACATTATCAGGTCTCTGTCATCTGATCTGTGTTGCGACAATGAATCACAGCGAACCCTCCATTGACCTTCTTTCAATGTGTCTGGATAAAAGGATGAAAATTAGAATCCATCTCCTTGCAGTGCCACGAGTTATAAATGTACTTTATAGGGCTCATTATCCAAACTAATGGACTAAGGGCGACATCCTTGAAATGGACTCAGCAGCACTGACAAAGCCAGTCTGCAGTATTTCAGCAGATATGTAAATTACTGGCTGTTTGCTCTATCTTTTTATCACAGATGTATAAATGTCCATTTATCACATCTCTTCCATTTTGAGGCAGAATTATGTAATTGGAAACATATGTGAAGCGTGATCAATATAAAATGCCTACCATTATGATGAAATTTTGTATGTACCCAAGGAAATGACATACAATAAACAGAGAAAAACAGCAAAATTATCATTCATAGATTCAATGTGCTCTTTTCCTCAGCCTCAGGAATAGGATGTGGTTTTTATTTTCTAACAGAGCACCACAGTTCTACCAAGAACTCAGGATGTTCTGCAAACTTATTAGAACAGATCTGGTACAATACACAAAACCCAGTAAAATTTTCAAGTGCATTGCTAAAACCTTAAAATAGGGATGTCTAAAATTCCTATTCTTTCACTCTGTCTTGCCTGAATCTTATTTTCATAAACTATAAAAAGGACTATAGATAAAGGATAAAAATAATTGTAGAGCTGGGTATGAAATCTACTGTTCTCTGTACATACAGGTATGGGTAGGAAAATCTGAAAAAGCAATGTTAGCTGTGTCTAGAAAAAAGTTGGAATAAACTTTGGTGATTAAATTTAGAGACTCTTAATTAAACTCTAACCTAAAAGTTTTAGAAGAAAAAAGAGGCTGTGGACAGAAGTATATATTTTCCTTAAATGTACTAAACCAGGAATATTAAAAATAGAGAAAAAATCACTGCCTTAAGGCAGACATGAAGCCTGGAGGGCTGTGGAAGGAGCATTAAACTGGTAATGACCACTGCACAGTGCATTTCTGCAGGGCTGAGTGGGAGCCATTTGTAACCTGGGGAAGCTGCAAGCACAGAGGCAGCTGTACTGACAACACATATGAATTTGCCTCTCACCAATTACTATTAATGGTCTGTTGACTCAAAAGCTCAGTAACTCATAAATAGCCTCATTAACAACTTGATAGCTGATTTTTATTAGGCAAAACACTGAAGCCCAAAGTCAAGAGGAAATACAAGCTGGTGCAGGGAGGGAATACACAGTGAGGAAGGAGATAACAGCAAGAACAAAACAGAAGATAAAGGAAATGGATATCCTGGATGTGTTGTGCTTCTTCATATTCACCATCAGATAATGGCATTATTAGGAGCTCAAGGTTTTTGGAATAATGAAAGTCTGGTAAAATCTTTAAAAGTATTTCAATAATTCTGCTCCTTAAAAATCAATTATTTTAAAATGGCACAAGTGAACTACAAAAGCAGCCTAAAAAAAGACACTTGACACCTATGTTGAGTCCTGGAGAACTTATATTCAAAGCATAAAAGCAGGTTAATGGAAAAGCAGCACTCCAGCTTTTCTGGAACACATATAACCTTATCAAGAAAACATTGATTTCAAAGCTCTTTGGGATGTGTAAAAGAAGCTGGAAACTGGGGCAACCAGTACCACTGACCAGTTAAGATCTGCACAGAGTGGGGTTTGGAAGTTGCTACCAACTATAAGCTTTGTCCTCCTGCAAGAGCAATTTAACTATTTAAAGATTATTGCAATATAAAGCTTCCTACAGTAATAGTTCAAGAATCAGTGTTAAAACAACAGAGTTTCTGAAAGGGGTGTAGTTTAATTTTCATATGAATCATGTATTTGGAACAACACACGTGATGAAATACTACCATGTTTACATCTCTACAACTCTGCAGTGAACTCCAGAACCTTCAGGAACTGGCAGAAAGATAAAATCTGGAGTTTATACTAATTTCAGGGGAAACAGCTACTACTTGACCATGTTGTGACAAATGCAGCTACAAGGACTGTGCTCAAGGAATTGCAGAGCAACTGGGAAGTAAACACACCACCTCCACCATTTAACTACTCATTCTCCTAATAAACTGGTACGATATAATTTCTAAATTAATTTTCTAAATTTTCCACAAAACATCTTGAACTTTTCAATTACAGAAACTGAGCTGCAAACAGATTCTTTAAGAGAGCCATAGTCTGCAGTTAGACTAAAATCTGATAAAATGTGTGTAATAGAATTATGACCAATTACAGAGGTGTGAAAAATGCCACTACGGAAAAAACTCTGGGTTGATTTTTCTTAGCTCAACTTTCAACCTGCCTACAGGCCTGATATTGTTGTAAAAGAATTTATTCTGGAATAAGAGGGCAGCACAGCTTATGACAACAATCTACCTAAAAACTCATTAAAGTCTTTTCTCTTGGAGTGACATGCATTATCAGTAAAGATTAATCTGATGAGTCTTTAGGTGAGCTCCATTTTTAAAAATGCAATAACAGAGGGCTTTGTTGTCATCTGATGAAAATCAATTAGAGTAGGTAAGGCCACAAGGAAAACTAACATCACTCATCACCAGCCCCCCGGCAGCTGAAATGATTTGTCTTCCAAGCTTGGGTGATCAGGAGCTGTAGTAATATCACAGGGAAATTAATTTAGTTTCTATATTCTAGACCCACTTTCCTTGTTCTGGAGGACCTATACACAAATTACTTTTAATCAAGGTTGATGTGTTATTAATACCAAGGAGGATCTCCGAAGAATCATTTTTTTAAAATTGATTTAACACATTTTTCACCTGTGTTTTGTGTATAAACAGAAGGTTCCTGATGTCACCCTTACCTTCCTGAGGCTCTGTCCAGCACCAGGCAGCGCACGGGGTGACGGAGGCAGTAGATCCCCCCAAACACAGCACACAGCCTGCAACACAGGGAGCACCAAGGTTACTGCAGCACAGCTAACTGCTATCAGGGTGAGTGGTCAGCAAGGGAAAGCACTGAGCATGTTGGTAACACTGATCTGCTGCCAGGATGGGCCCCACAAAACAAGCAAGACGTGGAGCTGTTGGAGTCCAGAGGAGGCACTGAGCTGTCACAGGGCTGGAGCCACGCTGGGACAGCTGGGGGTGTTCACCTGGCAGAGCCCAAAGGGGCTCCAAGAGAGCTGGAGAGGGACTTGGGACAAGGGATAGGGGGACAGGATAAGGGAAACAGCCTGAAACTGAAGGAGGGTAGGTTTAGATTACATACATGCAAGATATCCCTGTCAGGGGGGCAAGGCCCTGGCACAAGGTGCCCAGAGAAGCTGTGGCTGCCCCTGGATCCCTGCAAGTGTCCAAGGCCAGGCTGAACAGGGCTTGAACAAGCTGGGATAGGGGAATGTGTCCCTGCCCATGGCAGGGTGGGAACTGAATGAGCTTTACATTGTCTTCCAAGCCAAACTATCCCAGGATTCTGTGATTTTGAAGTGAAAGCATTTTGATATCACCAGAAATGACAAACTTGAAAACTTTCACTTTGCAAACGTGACTTCCAGAAATGGCAATAATTTTGTCATTCTAATGTCAGATGAGCCAGTTCAAAGCCAGTGAGTCCCACAATCCCTTCTGAACTGCAGGACTGGTGCAGCCCAGCCAAGGCCTGCAGTGTCTCCAAGGCCATCTCTGCACTCCTGGGGCAGCAGCCCAAGGAGCTGTCAGCACCACCACACACCACGGGACATGCTGGAATATGCAGTTCCCTAAAAACACTCCTGATACTCATGGCAAACCAGAGATATATCCTATGAATCCCAGCCTTGGCTGTTCTGAGATTCCTGAAGATGACACAAAGGTTAAACATCCACTGAAGAATGATTAGAGAACCTAGAGCTATGAGTTTATTATCTGTAATGCTGAAATCCACAGCAGGTAGCAGCATCTTTCAAGCCAACTCAGAGGAGTTTATTTCATATCTTGCATGTAAGAATAGCATTATTAACTTTGCTATAACTGGGATTCCTTAGTTAAAAACATTAATTGCAGTTTTCCTTTGACTTCAACCACAGCCAGGGGGTTTTGATATATGGACTTTATTTTTCTAGAGTGCTTTGAAAGAACTTTGCTGCTTGGCTGCACAAAAATGTGAATTACTTCTTTCCAAGAGTAACCTGCTATCCAGGGGAGGAGGACACGACCTGTTTCCATAGGCCAGCAGAAAACTGCTCTTTTTAAATGAAAATGGAAAGGAATTCTGATTGTGTTGCTAAACAATCACAAACAGCCAAAACACCTATTAAAACAGCCTAGCATGAAAAATGACACAATTAGGAAGAACTTGCCAAAATTATTTAAATAGAGAAATTAAAATATTAAACTAAATGGCACCCCAATAATTTATGACAAAGTCAAATCGTTGTGCTGGCATTACTTTCATACAATGGGCTATTCAAGATGATTTGACTGCACTTGAAGTACAAGGCAACTCTTTGATACCATTAACCCTAAATGACAGACATTTAAACTGATATTACTCTAATTAACTGGCGACTGCCTCCACCAATAATTTAAGTTTTGCTGAAAGATAGCAACAACACTGTACTTGGCTTCAACTTTGCCCTGGTGACATCAAATCATATTACAGCTAAATTAACAGTTGTGAAAATTTTTGGCCTGGTAGCCCTCCATCATACACAGCCTTTAAATGCCATTTCAGTCCCCATCGAGGCAGAAATCAGCAGCTGCAATTTTTAATACAGCTGTGAAACAATAGGACATATTAAAAGCTGCATTTTTGACAGCACATTCGCAGTGATTTATGAGTTTGTATATAATTTGATTATTCTATTAATTTTACTGATTACTGATTCAGCTAATACAGTGAAGGTCACTTACAAAATAAATCTTCATTACATTTTACAGAAAGTAACTGCCTCCAACTAGTTGTTTTCTTTAATTAAACACTAATGTAACAAGAGTGAAAATAGGCTTCAGGGTTGCTGCATCTGTTGATACAAGAGGAGTTTACTGCTTTGATGTAATGCTCTGTGATATTAATTGAACAAAAATAGAATGTCTCTTCATTTGACATCTCGATTCTCAACACAGAGATACCACAAACACACTCAAATTACAGACTTAGCCTTAGTTCACTCTGAAAGAATTTTAAAACTGTATCACATAATTTTACACCAAAAACTAGTTTTTATTTCTAGCACGTAATTTGCCTTCTACTTTCTAAAATGCATGTCGTGATTCAATGAAAAACAGACTATTTTTTAACTGTATGTTTTTTCTACAGTAAAAACTACTTGCTTCTCTCCTTAAAGCTGAATACTCCATGTACAGCACTGCAAGCTTTGGAAAAAGATCAAAGAAAAACATGGCAAGTGCTGAAATAATGAATTGTCCTCTTTCAATTTATTTTTGCACACAGAGCAAGCTGTGACCTGGTTCTTATGTTAAATTCTGTGTTTCTTGAAAGGCCTCTAGAACATCAGCCTTTCCTCCAATATTGTTGTGTTCTAAATACATTAAGGAGCACAGACAAATCAAATAAATAAAATGGCTACAGCTACAAAAATTGATGGTTAATCTTCCCAAAGCAGTGTTCCCATACCAAAGTCAAAACTCAGTGTGAGCATCCATCTGCATAACACCAAAAATCCCCCCCAAAAAACAGCACCAAAAATCTAATGAAGAAAATAATAAATGTCATCCCAAAGTGTCCTGGCATTTGGAGAGCTTTGGAAAGGAAAATATGTGACAGAAATGCTTAAGGAAACAGATAAAGAATCAAATATTTTGACTTTTTCCTGCAGGCTGTGTTCATTATTCCTGTGAAATTTAAAAAGGTCCTGTAAGGTTAGAGAATCAGCCTATGTTCTAAATTCAATTAGCAATATGACAATTCTAACCCAGTCACAAAGTTCCTGCACAGTTACCCACCAGCACTCAGTTAACTCACAAGGAGCACTTTGAGCCTGTAGTACTCCCAGAGTGAGATGATTTCTTTCCCCAGACCTCCCCTTCTGTCCTAGTGTGGAAAACCAGACTGTGACTGGGAAATGCTGCAGGAAGAGGAAATGGAATGGCAGAGCTGCCCATCAACACCCTGGGGTGGCAGGGGGGAGAACAAGGACTTGGGATCCTTTCAGCTCCAGGAAACTCTTCTAATGGGGAGAGACTCAGCAGGCAGGAATGGTGACAGCTCCAGGAAAAAATGGCAGATGAGAGAGGGGCTGGGAAAAAGAAAGAGCCCAGCCATAGGTCACGTTTTAGAACATTTCATATTTCACAGCTTTTCGAGGAATTTAAGAACCAAATTTAACTTTTCAAAAATTGCTCCTTTTTATTGTATGGAATTTAGACCATATATATTGAAATATACATTTATATCCTGTAAAAAATTATAGTAGTGAATACAGGATCTGCCAGTAAAGCAGACAAGATAAAAACTGCTGTGCTTGGTTTTGTTTAGAGCACAAAGCTGTATCTACTTATCACTGACCCCAAATAGACCCTCTGTCCACTTCTCCCCATAATTACAAAATAGGGTAAATTTAAGTCTATTTCATCAGCATCTGGCAAGGATTGGTGTTTATTGTTCATGGATTCTGAACAGCCATACTGCACTGAAGTGCAACTATTTCAGGAGTTTTGAGTTCCTATTCTGTGATGTCCAAGTTTCAGGGTATGGCAAGTCACTGCTGCCTTTTACAGGCCCAAGATTCCATTTCCATTTCCCAAATCCAAATGTTAGAAGACAATGCAATAAAAATCTTAATTCATCATACATTTCTGTGTTCCTACACTTCATTGTGCCAGCGTAGATTTCTCAGGCTGTTTCTAAACCTGAGGAAATTCTGTTAAAAAATAAGACCATGTTTCATCTCTTTTTCATCTTTTTTCATTTCAACTGGTAGTAATTTAAACAACTGCAGTATTAGCAGCTAATTGCTGATAAAAGTGCCATGTTTACTGATAACTCTTGTAGAGTTGTTTATAAAGTCCAAGAGTGGTACAAAAGTAGCTTACTTGTATCCATAAATAAATGCTTAAAATAAAGAGATCACTTTTTCTAATAAAGCAGTTGAAAGTCACTAACACCACCAAAATTTCTATAATTATACCCATTTTTAGGTATGCTCTTCTACAGGTGTTCATCTATGAAACTCATTTCCCATCTTCCATATTTAAAATAACCACAGAACCACAATCCTCGTTCCAGGAGCACTGTGAAGCTGCACAGGGAAGTGCTAACACATATGGGGATGTATCCTACAAAAACCTGCCTTGGAGGAGCTGCTCAGCTCTAAAGGCATTCCTGAAGGCCAAGTTTCCTTCTGGTGTAGCACTGACTGTCGAGGGAAGAGTCTTCTGTGCAAGGATCCAATTTTGTGGTTTATGAGAAAACAAATTAAATGTGACATCCTACAAGGAGCAACACCTAGAGAGGGAAAACAGATCTGTGCAAGAAGTGCATCTTCCAATGCTTGTGAAAGAAGAAAACTCCAAGTTCCACCATCAACTCTTCACTACTTTGTCTCTGGAGCAAACCAATTCTAGCAGTAATCAGATTTCTGTCCAGTTTTAGATTTGCTTTCTCAAACACAACTGCTTTTCCCAGCAGAAGTGATGTTTCATTCATTGTTGTTTGCTTTCTTTTAAACAAACAGCCTGGGATTTAGCCTTCATAAATAGAGTATTTAGAGAGAATAATAAATCAACCTAACAGGTTATTTACAAGAAAGTCTCGGAAGTAAAAAATATTATGATTTTAGCAAACAGTTATAGGTCACAAAGAATTAGGTAAATTTGTCTGGGTAAGAATACAGTCTGAAAGAAATCTCATAAAACTTTTAAGTGAAATATTGTCACTTGTTGAAGCAAAAAAGAGCATTAATGAGCTCTCTTTGAGAATTAATTAATTTTATTTCCAGAAACTGCAAAGTAACTGCACATACAGTTCAAAGATAACAACGGATATGATAAAATATGAGGCTCATGTCAACAAAAATGCCGAATTTGAGTTGAAGAATTTGAGACTAAGTGTTAAGTAAGTTGTTCCAGAGCCGTGAAGTTTTGTAAAGACTGTGAATGTCCTCAACCACAGCACAAATGTGCTGTTTCTTAAAATTAACTGCATTATCAACCTCATCCTTGTTCAAGGATACTGCAGTTAACACTACTTCTTTGTGAACAGAGGAAAAGAATCATTCTCTGCGATTCTAGACTCGGGAAACAGATGATTTATATGAAAATTCGGTGAGAATCCATCAGGCAACAAGTTCAAGTGGCTGAGAAATTATGGTTAAAGCATTGTGGGAATTGTAAGAAACTGCCACAGAGCTGGAGAGGGAGAAAAAAGGAAAAAGGAAATAAAAGAGTCCAGTTGTTTCTGTGCTGTTGTGAGGGCAGGGAAGTGCAGAGGCACTCCCAAGGCTCCTCTCTGGGGGAGGTGGAAGGATGGGACCTGCCTGGCTCTAAACCCCAGCAACCTTGCTGGAGAAGCAGCTGCTCCTCACCCAAGGTCAGGCAGCTGCAATTACACAACAGCTCTGCCCTCCCAGAGAAGCTGGGGAGATCAGGACTGCAGGGCAAGGCAGGAAAACCAGGCACTAGGAGCCAGTCACTAAGCATTAGCTCATCTATAAAACCCATTTATGTGTTCTCTGCCTCCAGAAAAGCCACGAAAATTCCAGTTCTCTTAACCCTCAATGAAATTCAGAGGCTATTTTACTAATTCTGTCACAGTTTGGAAGTTACCTTTCTCTGTCTTCTGGTTTTATGAAAAAGGGCTCTGCTAAATGCAATTTGCCTTCACATCTCAGATTTTACTCCAATAAAAACAATCATATCATTTCCACAGGTCTCCTGATAATGCTGCAATATTCATACCTGAGTCAGAATTCTCAGGAAGACCTTGCAAGGCACAATCTGCACATCCCCACACAAGCAGGGAGGGATTTCCTTGCTAAGGGACTAATGATGGATTAAGATACATTTCCCTCCTATTATCACCCTAATTATTAAACCCTGAGAAAGCATCTCACAATAGCATTTGTATTTTGTGCTTTTAGGTCCCAAATATGTTTTTAAAATGAACCAAGATGATCAGGAACAATGTAAGTCTGACCCCTCAATACAATTTCTTGACTGAAAACTTTTCCATGCTTAGTTAGGGATGGCAAATCAATACACTTTGACAACATCCACATGATTCAGAGCATGCCATGTGATATATTCTAATGGCTGAAGGCCTTCACAAGGTATAAACTCCTGCAGAACACAATTTCTAACCAGAAGTAACAAGGACCAGAAATGCTCTCATATTTGTAAGTAATTTTTTAAACAAAGAATTGACACTCACTGAGAAGATAAAATCTAAAATGGGAAGGTATTTTCCAAGTTTCATGCACTTAATGCATTTCACAACTAAGGTTATTTCCAAATTAGAAGTCTTTTCCTGTCAAATTCTGAGAAATAATGTGGGCAAGGACACAAAAGCATTCCATAGCTGTATTAACGACAAGGCTCACTGATCTGTGAATAACCTAAAAAAAATGAAGATTATTGAGTTACTTTACCAATCTGTCCATCCATCACTAGTGAACAGATCTCAGAATGATGGATTATCTCGCTTCCCTCATGTTTATCCCAAGAAATAGTTTCTCCTTAGAGGGAAAAACAAACAACTGATCCTACAAACATTCTGCTAACTCTGCTCTCCCATTTTGGATTCATCTGCCAACAAAGTAAAGAGAAACAGATCAAGTTTGTCTTTACAGGCCAAACTACATTTGAAGTTTTATTATTTCCCTGAAATGCAAGTGAAAACAATTAAGAGGAAAGCAGCACTGCAGCTACTTGTACTACTCAGTATTTTAGTACAATCCAAGGAATAGTGACAAGTTGTCAGTAATTCCAATTGTATTTTCTGGTCCAAAGAAATGGAACAATTATAAGTGATAAGAGATAGATAAAAATGAAAGTTAGGTATTTTGAAATGGAGGGCTGAACTCATATCTCACTATGTTTTTAAAATTAATCCTGGGATTGTTTCACCCTTTTACAGAATTGCACATGCTAAGACTCAAATCTGTCACACATGATTGTCACCAGGAATTAACATTATTTCAATTTCTCATTAATATGCTAAATCATGCAATTCACATAGAGAGAAGTTCTGCATCTTGCTAACATGTCGAGACATGATACCCATGATTCAGCAGAAAAAGATGGTGTACTCAGTTTTTAATAAATTATTGCAGTCAGGTTTCCTGAAGTCCAGTCTCGATTTCAGACCACTAAAATCTTCCTAGCTTGTAACATGGACATAGTTGGGAATTTTAAAGGACCACAGACTACCCCAGAAGTTCTGACATCTGTAGCAGGTAATAGTGAACATGTAAGGCTAAAACTGATTATTCGTTTTTAAATATATACAGGAACCCTCAGAATCAATCACACTATCCATCTTATCTCAGCCTGGACTCTTAATCTTCCTGTATATATGGGGACTGAAAGAGATGGAAGTGTCTTAATCGGATCTATCCTCCATCACAAAATCACTGCTGTCACAGAGACAAAAATGACAATTTCAGCCACAATCTGGGAGTATTACAAAGGGTGTCACTGCCCACCAAATACACAATGGTAAAATTCAAAGTCTGTTTATAGGAAATGCACATCATTAACCAACTACCCATGGAAGTCAGGGAATCAGCAATTCCTCTGGCAAAGCAGCCGAGGACATTCCAGCACCTATTGCCACACCCACATCTGTCAGGTTTTGGGTAACTCTTAACAAAGAGACAAGAGACACAACATGTCACCCACAGAACCTCTGTGAGATGACACAGCAGACAGTCACCAGTTCCCTCTAAAACTTCACATGGCAAAAAGCTACTGCTTCTCAAAAAGTCAATTCCATTTGTATGTTCATATTTGCAAGACTCCAGAGGAAAGAATCTGAAACCAAACTGAAGAGAAACTTTGCCTGGTCTGTCCCAAATTCAATATGCTCACAAAGCAAACACAGTATCAGATGTAAAGGCTTGTCTGGGTTTTCCTCAAGAATGAGATATTACATTCTCATTTTTACTAAATATCTGACTACTGCTACATCATTAGAAAGGAAGAGCCAGAACAGTTTTGTACCAAGAAGGAAGCAAAGGAAGCTGTTAATGGCCAGTGAAGTTTTGCTGCTTGTCAGCTCAGGAGAGCAGGAGGCTTCCAATGACCTTCCTTGTTCCACGACTCCAATTTATGGAGACAGAAATCTCACATCTGTACCTCACCATATTGGGATGTACATTACAGTGATATAAAAGTTTAATTTTCTCTCCTAAACCATCCCTGCTTAAACCAATAAAGAGGGAAGAGTGCTTCTGCTGGCTCGAGTGTCGTCAGCAGTTATGAAAGGTTGGAGTGTTTATGCAGGATTCATTTGGGATGCACGGATGTGACTTACAAATGTCTTTGACTCATTCCCATCAATATGCATGTGTGCCATTTATAACAGTAGCCTTGATGAGAACACACAGTGTAACTGGCTGCAAGAAACGCTTAAGAGGTTTACATTAAAACAGAATATAGAACAGTGGTTAGAAATCACAGGCCAGGTGACACCTTCCTCTGATAAGCTGGTGATAAAAGCTGTAGGCTGTGATCTATAGGCTCTGCCCTTGCCTCTTTACTCCACAGCCCCAGCGGGATTCTTCAGCTGTGGCTCACTTTGAGCAAGACACAATCCTGAGGGCAGAACACCTTTAAAAATTGAGATTAATCTCAAAAATATTGTGATTATTTCCTATATTGTTCACTTAAGAACAAGAGACAATTTTAAAATAATTTTTGTATGAGAATGTTTGTAATACAAACCTTTTAAAAGTATAATTACTTCTGGATTTGATAGATTAATCTGCTTCAACAATTAAAATACCCTCTTTGTTGTAGAACTTACATATTTTAGCAAAAAAACCCTAAAATGCAGCAACCAATGATCTTAAATAGAAAGTTCAGGCCATCTGAAGAACTCCTGTCATCATGGAATGATTTTCTGATAAGAATATTTATAATGCTTCTAGACACCTTTACTGCTAACTCTTGAAATATATTGCTGGTAAAGATCAGAAGACTGCATGTGCTGGTCATTAAATAAAAAAACAATAAAGCCAAAGGGATGTAAAGAATGTAAAAATAATTAGATGGAGAAGAATCTACAGGGGGAAAAAAGCAAGCAAAATTCTAATTTTAATTATTGAATTTACTTTTTTCCCTGGGTATTTGAAGCCAAGGAAGGTTGAACTGCTGAACTTGTACTACTACAGTGGCTCTCATAATATTCTGATTTATTAATCTGCTGGTCACATACAGATACCTGGTCTCACATGAAGTCCTATAAAGACACAAAGACATCCATAAAATCTACATACACAAGTTCTGTTGCATGACTGTATCCAGAGTAGTTACCTGCACCCAATTCTTGTTCACAAATTGTCTGTCCAACCACCTAATTATGTGGGTCTGCACTTTTAAAAATGATCATTATAAACACTGTTTAAAGAACAGATGAAAGGCTATTGATGAAAGATAGTAGTAAAGAATATTTCTATTGAATGCAGTGCAATTATTCCAGAATGTTTCTATCAACATATAACTGCATCCATCCTACAAACAGCCAAGTAGGCTCAAGCTGCTAAGGTCATTCTTCTGGCAGTAATTTAAGCACTGTTCTGGAGAAGAGAAACAGAATCTATCACAGAGACAAACAGGAAGATAATACCCAACAACGTGCTGTAAACCACAATTTCATAGTAGCACAAATGTAAAATGCAGAACTTGTCCAGCACCAAACAAAGCAGGTAAGACCCAGCACTGCTATTTAAAGGACTGATGTACAAATATATCACTCAGACAAACTGGCCTCACCAGGCAAAGCTGCTTTTTTTAAAGAGAGCTAATGTTTACTTCAGACCTACAGGTTACCACATTAAACCCACATTGAGCAGATGGAAAGGCTGCTTGCCAGCAAAAGCAAAGATGAAAAAAACCCCTCAGCCTTTTAAAAGGCAGTAGAACTGTTGGAAACAACTGAAATTAAAACCGCCCACCCTGTGCACACAGATCCCTGATGGTCCCCAAAAGCACTGAGCAGCAGCTCCTGTGCCAGGAGCACAGGCCCAGGGACACCTCAGGAGCCAGGGGAAGGACTGCACTGCCTCTGCCTGCCGTTCAAGGAAAGGAGCTGAAGTGGATCTTGGTTTATCCTGGAATCAACTGGGCTTTTTTGTTTTAATTGCTTTCTAAGGCTCAAGGAGTGGAGAACATATGGCTGCTGCTTGAGATGTCAGAATGTAGCAGCGGCTCAGTGAAGCAGGGCTGCACGGGATCTTCTCTGCTGTTCAATTCATAGCAGTGGGAACCTTGTGGTCTAAAGAGAGCTACAAAATGATGCCAAGAACATTAACACATGATTTTACATCAATTGCCCTGTTTGTGTAAGTCTGTGATGTAGAAAGGTGAAAGAATTAGGTTTTGTTTTAAATCTAATTGTAAACTGAACACATGGCACCATTCTCCTCTTTCACAAAAATCCAGTTCATTATTAAGTATCTACCTGTGAATGGCAGATGCATTCTCAGCATTAATTAGTAACACAAATTGACAACACGAATCTTCCTTTGCTTCAGGGAAGACACAAATCCAAATGTTTTCAACCAAATGCACTGTCACCCTTTTGGACAGGTACCACTCTAAGTCTCCTCTGTCAGATTTAGAAAGGGGCAGCTACATATGGGTTAAATGATGGTTTTCTCATTTCCTAGCACTTATTAACTTACTATCACAGGCAGCCACCACAGCCACCACCTACAAAGCTGCATTTGTAATACAAGGAAGATTGTTGCAAAGTATTACAGGAGTGTGACTTCCAAACTGTTTGGTTTTGGGGTTTTTTTCTGAGTGGGGGCAATTCCATAACCAATGGCAATGTAAAGTGAATAAAACCAACATGAAACTGTTAACAGGATGATTCCTATTGAATGATATCTCTTACACTGTCTAGGTTTCCTTTTGGGAAGGGATTTCTGGATAAGTGAGGCTTACCTGCAGAAGCACTGTGGGATCTCTCCTTGCCCATACAGAGGGAACAAAAATGGGGTGTTGCCATAGCGGCCAAGGCACTGCAGGAATTTTTTTGTTGCCTGAAGACCTTCCAGAGTGCTGCTCTCAGTCTCTGAAACCATTGCAATGGAGTGAAGGATGAAGTGCTGCAAGCTGGGGGTCAACTTCCGTGTCTGCAGGAACTGAGCAAAGGTCCTGTTCTCATAGTCTGAGGGAAAAGCACACGAGGCACTGAGCACATTGCAACACCTGCACTGCCTCCTGGCCTTCAGCTCACAGGAGATTTTGGATTTCAGTAAACAAAAGCAAGTGAGTTTTTCAACAAACACCTTGCTAAAAATGGATCATCTGAGTCAATGAAAGTTCCAAAAATTACTCCCAGAAAGTGAGTTTTCTCAGAATACAGGAATTGCACTCCATTAAAATATTTCAAAATATCACAAACCCACTCTGTGGGTCTCCAATGGCATTGCCTATTCATTCTGTTAGACTTGATCTACCTGCATTTCCCAATCCTGAAGAAAAGTGAGAAACTGTGAACAAAAACCCATTGAAGTGCCTTGGGACGCTGTTTCCTCTAAATTACCCAAAATATTACCCCTGAATGACACCCACTCCAGAACAGGACTGCTGGATCCACACTGCCAGTGCCAGACTGGATATTTATGCACAGGGAAGCCAATCACACAGTGCCACAATCGAAATGTGCAATATTTATTTCAATTTAATGACTTGCTGGAAACAAACAAATGTGGATGAGACAGCAAACAGACATGAAGGAAGGACTCCATCTTCCCTTTAAAATAATATTACTGCTGACACATTTTGAAAATCAAAGAAACTCAAGTCTTCTAGGAGATGTTTAAAGCATGCTGGCATTAATACATCTCTGAAAAACTTTAGTTATCTTCATAACTGAAACATTTTTCCCCAGGAAAGACTGTATTTAAGCCATAGCCTACTTCCATACTATACAGAAATCTGTTGTTAAGCTTATTTCAGTCCTGAATAAATTCCTAATTCAGAAACACTTCCATCAGTGCAGAGACCAATATTATCAAGCTCTCTATTCTGTTCAAAATTCAACCACTGCTTTACTGCTGCTCTTTTGACAGTCATGCAGAAAGTCATAAAATGACAGGAGTTTTTTTGTTTTATCACTCTAAAAAAATTCTCAAGTTTTCCTCACTTCAAACTTCTTATATAATTCCATTTTACAGAAAAAAGCTTTAAAAAAAAATCTTCACTCTCATGAACTCTTCCTATTAAAAGTCTGCCTTCCCACGAATAAAATGATCTCATCGAGAGCAATTTTAAATTTCTGAAGTTTTTACATTAGCCTAATCTGACTCAAAATATTCTCAATTACTTCTCAGGCTATTTTAAAATGTAGGAACAAAATCTGTTTAACTGTCTCTGGAAGTAAAATAAATCTAATGTTATTTAGGTACATGAATCAATGGATTCATTTAAAATTGATGTGGCATCTCCTTTTTTTACTTAATAAATTTTCTAAATACCACCTATATCCTCACTCTGAGCACCTCCATTTCTTCCAGCGACAGCAAACTGAGATCACCTGCAATCAATAAACCACTTCTGCCTAATGAGCTTTTCCCCCTTCAGGATTTTCTGGAGTTCATTACAGACTCTCTGTTTCTTAATCTTAACAGATCTTGATACTGACTATTTTTCTCTTGCATATGTTTAATAATTTTCTCTGATGTTTGTACCTAATCAAAGAGTGTTGTTCAAGTAATCAAACCAGCACCCAACTATTACTTTTTTGAACAGAGGATTCTTGCAGAAATACTGCCTGGTCAAGCTCCTGCCAAGCTCCAAAAGCACTGATATGCTTTGCTCTGCAAATTCTGTCAGCACTTGAACCTTTTCCCTTGCTATTTCTCTTTGACAGATTTTTTCTCTTTGCCTTAGTTTACTTTTAGACTCCAAGAACTGAGGACATCACTTCATTCTTTGTACCCTGAGGAACACAAACCCAAAGCACCTTCCTCCTCTGAAGCTGATTTCCCTCTTTGACCTGATGCTCATTATTCTTCTCACATTATAGCTCAAATCTATTCTGATTTCCTCTCATCTAACTAAGCCAACAGTTGATAAAAGCACTTTGAACTTGCCCTCTACAACTAAAGAGCATTAAATTACATTTACTTTCAAAGTTAAAAAATTCCATTTTCTCCATTTCTGATTTTGTGGTAACATGTTGTAAAGATTCACAGAGTATCCAAAAAACAGACATAAAATTCAGAGACATCACATTATTTTAAAAAAATACCTGGGGGAGGGGAGGAAACACTTAAACATGATAAAAAGCATTTTGCAACCCTGCTGTAATATATAATTTTGCTGTTAAAGGAAAATGTAAATAATAAATGATGTGGGAACTAGAAGAGCAAGTGCTTAAGTAGAAGAATTTAACACTGAAGTGAAAAGGTCACAAAAAGGTCAAAGCATACTTTAAAAATGAATCTGTAAAAATAAACCATGTGAAAGCACAGGAGAGCTCTCAGAATTGTGCCTCCCTGAAGGAACTCCTCGGAAGGGAGTGTGCTCTGTTCAATGAGACTCTACCTTGGTATTCCTCAGGGTGCTCTTCGTAGTCCAAACAGAACGTCAGAAATTTCATGAGCATTCTCTTCTCCACCATGGTGAGCTGTCTGCTGTTGAAGACATCTGCTCTAGAACAAGGCACCTGCAAAATGTTTTTTAATAATTTCAGATACTTTCCACTCTGAACATAAAAGCATCAAACAACAACAGTCTGACTAAATAACAAATACTGCAAATTACCGTTTTCAGTTATAGTTATTTTCTTATATATTTATTTCCCCTACTTTCTATTTTAACTAAAGTTACCAATTTTCCACAATAAGAATATTTAAAAATCTTTTTCAGCCTCTTCCCCTTTTTATTTCCCTTCAATTTCACTTGCATTTCTGACTGCAGAGTTAATAGAGTTTCTTTTAACTGTGCCAATTTCTCCTGTAGCCGTTATCACACCAACTTCTCTCATAAGTAGCAGAGAGACAAATCAAGTCTGTTAGAATCTTAAAACCTAAAATCTCCAAGAATTAACTGCCAATCAATCATGGCCTAAACACTTAGCCTGAGGTAAAGATTTATGTCAATATACTGGACTGCACAACCTTATTTTAGTTTGAATTTTTTTCAGTATTTATATATAACACAGGCAAACACCTTTTCCTCCAGAAATTAAAATTCTTCAGCTTCCTGTCACAAAATTCTCAAAAAACCAATTTCAAGCTTCTTGACTTTAAGGAGATGAAACACATCCCATTATTCTCTGCTACCTGTTCCACTTTCCCCTCTCGGAAGGCGAGGACTCGCGTGGCGTTCTTGAACTCTGCGTATCTGCTCACGTTGGACTTAATGAGGAGGTCAATTAACAGGCCCCGGGAGTAAAGCAACTGCACAGACAGGAGAAAGGAAGTGGTGGGTGAAGAGGATCAGTGAAATACCCAACACTGCTTGTGTAAATCCTCACTAGCTGCTCCCTAAATCACCTGAACCAAGAGTCACCTTCTCCACAGCAAAGTCCCCTAATTCCCAAGTTAAGGTTTAGTCATATATAACTTAATTATCTTTCTATAAACTACAAATACATGATGAAATGCAGAAGTGACAGAAATGTAACTACGAACTGAAATTGTTTGTATTTAAAGACTCATGCTCCTGAGGAACAGACTCTGCAAGATCACAGTGGAATTTTCTGGATAAAGGTTTCCTGGGACACCAACAAGCACACTACAAAGAAGCCAAAGCTCCCATGCCAGGGAAATCCCAACACAAACTACTGGCCATGCCCTGCTGACCACTCTTGTGGTCTGAATTTCTGGGATTTGCTGCAATTAACACCATGTCACACAGTGGGACAGCAAGAGGATAAAAAGGATACAAAATAGCATTATCTGCTTAACCACCACCCACTGACTGGTGTTCATGGTATCATCACAACAGTGCTTGGAAGTGGGATCCACATTTGGAACTGCAAGTTTGCAATTATGCATTTTGTAGTGTCTTCACAAAGAGTTGAATGAATCATTGAAGAAAGCTTCTTTTCAGTTCAAAGAAGTTTGAAAAATCTTTTTAGGCAGAATATGAAAAGTGAAGCATTCAACTTTGAAAAAACCTCCCTGTACTGCAAAACACACATATTTTAAATAGATAAAAAATCTGCACGCAGACTGGTTTTTCTTATTCAAAAATGTATTTTTTTAATAATACTATTTAAAAGGAGACATTTTGCAGGTACTACCTAAGAGCTAAAATTCATTAAATTTACTTTTATGGTGATATTTCTGAGCTGTGTTTTTTCATCTCTTTGGTTATAAAACACTTACAGACACATATTAAAGGGTTCATGTTTGTTTTAGGGGTAACAATTCTTACTCCTCTGTCTCATCCTCCTCAACATGAAAGGTACTAAAACAAATGTCAGCATTTTAAGCAAAGTAAATGTACCTATAGAAAAAGAGTCATTCAGTTCCTACCTTGGAAACTAAATCAATATTAAACCTTCTGCCTTCTCTAACAATCTGGGAATAGGTGATTTTCTTTGGTTCTGGGGCAGCACTTTCGGAGGGTGCAGCTTCCATCTTTGCCAGTTCTGGAGCAGATTCTGCTGAAGCTGTGCTGGGAGCAGCTCCACTGCCAGGGGCTGTTCCTCCTCCGTGCCCTGGAGCTGCCTCAGTGCCTGGGGCCTGCTCTGGGGTCTGTGGCTCCACTCCAGGGCTCTCTGCTGCTGGAGTCTCCTTCTCTGACCCTGGAGAAACTCCCTCTGCTCCTGGACTCTCCTTGGATCCTGGAGAAACCTCCTCTGCTGCTGGACTCTCCTTGGATCCTGGAGAAACCTCCTCTGCTGCTGGACTCTTCTTCTCCGACCCCAGAGAAGTCCCCTCAGCAGCAGGAGCTCCAAACACAGGCAGCTTTGGCAGTGCACCAGCTTCTTCAACACCTTCAGCTGAATCCTGACTGATTAAAAACACAGAGGGGAAAAAGAGGGGAAAAGTCTTTTTGAAGAGTCTTACAAAGTTGTTTGAAGTTTTGAGTTGGTGCCAGAAGAGAAACCTTAAGGATTTCTAGGAAAAACATTAGAATTTCTTTATCCTGGCCAAATCAGGTGTTCCACTAACAAACTCTGGTTCTTTGGCTACAAAGCCATAATTCAAGAGGACTATTTTTACTGAGGAGAAAAAAACCCCAACAAAAATTTGGGTTTTTACTTTTCATGTACTCAAAAGATGGATGTCAAAATGAAAATAAAGGCCCTCATGGTAAAACAATACACAGCTACAGAAACAACAGAAATGGAGTATTTTGAAACAAAACCAGTAATTTGATTAGCTGTTCCCTATGGATTAAAAACCATGAAACTGAAATGCAAATATGCACTAAGGTCATTAAGCTGAGATAGTGACCTGAAGAATACAGACAAGCTTTATACAGCCCAGCAGCTCTGCAGCCATGATCCCAGAAGTCCATTGAGAACCAGACCACTTTGACCAAAAGCTTAAGTAAAACTTTCAAATTACTTTCTCAACTCTGCCCTTGCATTCTAATTAGTTGTTCAAGCAGCAATGCTGTTATGCAAGTGCTCCAAATCCATGCACAGAGGATGAAGGCAGCCAGTCACAGGAGGGACATTCCCACACAACATTTACTCTGCACAGCCCATTTCCTTTCCACAACATTTCTTTAAAATTCCCCTTATAAAGCAGCCCTCCACTTTTAATCTCATCTACTCGTTTTATGTTGAACTTCAGTGACACCTACCTTAGAAAGCAGGACTTTTGAACTTGGTTTAGTTTACACTACCAGCTGAGATGAATCAAATCTGTGTCATTGTCAGTGAAAGGAGTTCAGCAATAATTCCAAACTATCTTACCACAAGCCATTAATGCACTGAATAAACAATTTAATCTTGGCTGAAATCTAATGAACTATGATTTTAAAGGTGACCTGCAACCACAGAGTATTAACAGGATAGTTAAAGTCCACAGAGCAGCAAGGTATTACTCAGAATCCATACCAAAATGCTCCTCACACACCTGCAGCCTTACAGATGGAAGAAGGGGCAGGATTTCTATTCAAAAAGGAACAAAAACCTGGGATCTTTTATAAATTGCTCTTCATTTATGAACTCGTGGAGCTCACATGGACTCATGAAAAGTTTGGAAGTAATCTCCCAGCTCGAGCACAGTCACCAGGAAGCACTTAACTCATGACTGGGGTAAAATATTGCCCTGGGAAATACAGGAACTGCTACAAGGAAGCACTAATGAGAGAAGGCTGTTTCTGTACAATAATTATGTCTTTTTGCTTCAGATTGCCAGCATTAAGTAACTATAAAATATCAAAGAAAAATAAGTACTTTGTTAAACTTTTTTTTAAAAAAGTAGTCTGTGCTACAAGTAAAAATGAAATTCAATTAAATTTTAGGGTTCTATTTGGATTTTGGGGGTTTTTTAGGATTTTGGAACATGGTGTTTGTGAAAACTGCAAAAGCTCTTGCCATTAATGCAATAACCTAAGAATGAAGTTTTTATTTAACTCATCCTAGACCTTTTCATAACATAATATTTCAGAATAAGATTTTCTCTCTAGCTTCTCCCAATCTCAATGAACAGTTGGTCTCATTTTAAACATACTTCATTATTACGTTTTAAAATCAAAATAAACTTGGATTCATAATACACTGTATTTTATGTATCACTCTGAAAAGCAGTGTAACAGAAATATTTACATATTTTAAATCTCTATTCACTTCCCATTAAAGAGGACGTAAATCTCCATGATTTGCAGCTCCACACTTCTTATAATGAAAGCCTAAAAACTGTATATAATCTAAATTCATGACATCCTTCCTATAGGACCAAATATGCCTGAATAATGTAAGAACTGTCTATAAAAATGACTCAAATTGAACTTCTGTACAGACAATTCTTCTCCTAATTCAGAAAAAAATAATACATCTGCAGACAAATTGTTGTGTAAATTTAGAATATTATCTTCCACCATTCATCAATTAATGGTACTAACAAAGGAATATCTTAAAATGAATGTGTCTTATTAATGCCTTGTAACAGCAACCCCTTCAGATAGGTCAAATGAAAAATTGCCAACCAGCTGGTTAATTTATTCAGCACAGGTGTTCACTATTTATTTTTCAGCCATTTGCCTTTTTTCAATACAGCTTGTTGTAGACACAGTATTCTTTCCCTTTGATGGATGCACTTTGTTCTAAGGCCATTCATTTCAGATTTGCACTGTGTATATTATACTGCTACCCAGCTGTTTATTCTTTCAAAATAAATGTTTAATGGTTACTTCATAGGAGTTACAAAAGTTAAGCAAAAACAACAGAATCTAGGCAGAACATGTAAATTGTCAGAAATGCAGTAATTGACTCTCTCAGGAAGTTTGAAGTTGTTTTGGAGAACTTTTTCTTTGCCAGGTTTATTAATCTTATCCTTGCTGGGTTTTTTTTTGTGATGACCAAGACAGACAGCACTGTACTAAGTTAAATGCTCAAAAGCATAATTTTACCCAAGTATAATCTCACTTCTAAGTGTGAAATCTCAGTGCTGGGGAGCTCATTTGGGAGCCAGCTATCAGTCCAAAATCATACACAAAATTAAGAGACTATGAAACCTTTCCATCTGATTTAATACTGCTTCTGAACAATATTTATTATGACAATAGGATGACAATTACAATACTTAAGTGCTATTGCTTTAAAATAAGCATTACATTTTATCTGCAATCCAGTCAAGCCCCATCACTGTGCAGCACTGAACCTTGGAACAGTCTCAGTCTGTGACCTTCAGACTGTATTAGTGTAATTCACACCTTTTTTCCCCTACTTACGATGTTTACAGAAAGAAATATGTATTTCTCTCTGAGTATGTGTCAGCATTTCATTTTGCTACCTATGGTATTTTCTAAGGGATTCAAGGTTAAACTTACATAACTATCTCAAAGAAGCTCTCAGGAATTCTGGACAGTTCAGATCAGTGCAAAATCCAGAAGATTAAAATAATAAATAAATAAATACATAGTTGAGTTATTTAAATTTATATTCAGTGGATATAACTTCAGTAAGTTAATTCATGGCATATAAAAAGGACAAAGGGCAAATATTACTTTATCATTTTAGCAAAATGAAGTATTTCACAGTTACAGTACTGCTGTCCATTTGTGTTCCTGTTCTTTTGTATGCAGTTCACTGTACATGTATTTAGGGGTTTAATCTTTGACTTTGAGAACAGCAGCTTTTAGCCAAATTAAGAATGGAAAAATTTAATTGATGGTAGTGCACGACTGCCTATTAGTACTACAGCCTACACACACAGTGCTTCTGTTCTCTATGCAGAAGCAAATCACCAACTCACAGAGTTGGCCAGCAAATGACACTGCATCCAGAGAGGCCATTTAGGAAGAATCAGGTTGTTTCAGTGATTTCAAC
The DNA here is from genome assembly GCA_013396875.1 of Vireo altiloquus. Lineage (NCBI taxonomy): Eukaryota > Metazoa > Chordata > Aves > Passeriformes > Vireonidae > Vireo > Vireo altiloquus. The sequence continues at coordinate 999,918 of VZRF01002083.1, forward strand.
AAAGCACAAAGACATGAGGAACATTTCAGAGGCCAGGGCTACTTTTGGAGCCGATGTGCAATATGGCAGCAGGTGAAACCCTTAAAACCAAAAGCTCAACGTGATCATTTACCCCTGGACATGCAAAATTCTTCATGTACTGCTACATTTCTACTTACTCGTCAAAACAGAAATCTTCTACATGTTGAATAGTTTTATCCTTGCTGCTAAGAGGAATAGCTTCTTCATTCTCAAGGATCAGTTTTCTCCAGTCTTCACATTCATCACTGAGATCTGTCTTTTGCTTAAAAGAACAAGTATAAAATTACATATTGTTCTGTGCATGCTGTTCTTGAACTATGAATCTCTGCAGTCACAAATAATTTGTACCATCTAATAATATAAGAAAAAAAGCCATCTTGACTGTGTAAATGTTTTTTTCTATTTATATTTTTGGAGTTAAAACAGTAGAGTTGGTTACTTTATCATAGCATGACAATATTTGTACTACGTACTGGCTCTGGTAATCTGAAATACAGTGTTAAATGAAATACAGGCTTCAGTAGAGAGTTGAATGTAACTTTTGAATACAATCTCCTAGAATTCGGGTTTGCCACAGCCAGCATAGTTCCAGATTCTGTGACAAACCTCTTTGAATGGAGACCATATGGGAAAAGCTGCTGATTTGGGGGACTGTATTAATCTGTGCACACAGGAATCTCTGAATCATCCAATGGAACACACAGAATGTGAAGCTCTGGCACTGAGCAAGTCCCCTGATCATGCCAGGAGGCAGCACAGCGTAAAGAACAGGCATGAGACTGAGCTGAGAAACTTCCATCTTCTATGGCCCAACAGGCTCTGAGCATTTCTGTAAATAACAGAGCAGCCATTTGCTCATCTGGTCTAAGTGCTCCATCTCCTGAATAAATATCCTCCCCAGAAGATTTCTAGTGGACTGTCATGAATCAGATAAACTTTGGTCATTGAAAAATACACTATCAGCATTCATCTTTTTGTCCTGGTTACAGGACATTTCATTGGAAGGATCCAGCACCCACTGCTCTCCCTGTAAAGAAGAATCAGCTGAATGCAAATGAGGAAAACAAAAGAGACTAAACATCAGAGAGTGGAAAATAATGGAAGAGGAAATGGAAATGACCAGATTATCATAAAGGAACTGAAGCAATGGTGTGGTTGCTTCTCTTTAAGATCAGGAACCCAGAAGTGTGGCTGAGCACCAGCCTGGTCTCAATCAGATTAACAACTCAGGCATATCAGAGCCTCAGACTGCCAGGCCAGATGGGTGAGTCTCAACCAGTAAAGCTGAGAACTACAAACCTCTTTGATCTGTCAAATTACCAAAGAGCAAAAGCAGGGTGGTAATTTGTCTTGCAATAAATCATGCAAACAACAAAGATTCAATGTTAAGGAGGCCTAAAAGAAGCAATTTGGGAAAATTTACCTGATTTTCTTTAATCCAGGACAGTAATCCTGAAAAACTAAAGCTGGCCCAGTTTCCACCATAGTAATTTCTCCTGTAAAGAAAAAACAAAAGGAAAACTTGTTGGACAGGTAAAACATAGCTTTTTCAAATTTAAAGAAAAAACTAGCAAGTCTGATACAATCCAAACATTTTCCATGACAAGGTTTATCAGATGCAGCATAGATAAAAGTTCCTATTTTACAACTCTTAATGAAATGCAAAATTTCCATTCTCCTCACTGTATGCATCTCTGACCAAACAGCTACTAGTCCAAAATCAAATATTTGGAGGGTAAATGGATAATGCTGAGAAAAACACATGGGATGAAGTGAAGAAAAGGAAAATAGAGGTAATACTGCTTCTTGGCCAAGACTGGCTCTCTTATCCATTATGTCAAATAAAGCAAAGTGCAGTTTGCTGTTTATCTGCTGCTTACACAACACATTATGCCTATTACAGACTGTGAAGATGCTCTGGCAAAACTCTTACTGAACTGCATGTACTGCAGGTGGAGCCAAAGGAACTAATTTGTACAAACTGATCATCCCTCTCTGAGCATTTCCCAGTTTCTATTTACCACCTTCTTGCTTGAAAAAGATTATTTATTGCTTTTTAAAAACAGAAAATTAAGAGTTCTGCTGTTAATCAAAGAAAGTCTCTGCTCTCTCTTTTTAAAATTTCTCTCCCAATATTTTCTGAACATCAGTTGGATTAGCTGGCTTTTGTTGTCATGCACAGCACATCTTAAATACTTAACAACTCTGAGAAGAAAAAGAATAGATCAATTACATTTTTTAAAGGCAGCAGTTCTTGAAAAATAAAAGTTATTTCAGGATTTAACCCTGTTTTCTGGCAATGTGTACTGGCACTTCAGAAGCCTGAAAAATACCAAAAATACCCTCCTGAACAGACAGCTAATGTTATTGCATACCCTAAAAAAATAAAATAAAACGTAGGGAGGAAGATAGGGTTTGCATTTTAAAGAATAATGTGAAGGCTGTTAAATCAATCTTATCATAACCTCCTCCACTTTTAAATTGTAGAGATCAGTGTGATAACAGGGAAAAGCTAAATTCAGGTTAGATTCTCCTGACTAGATTTACGATGGGATGCTTTTGACAGGGCTTATCTGCACTGACAAAGACTTCATTAAGAGTGTCAGCCCCGCTCCAGCAGCAGAGGCTGATGCTCTGGACCACGCTGCTTACTTAGCATATGAAGGACAGATGTCTGCTGAGCAGTGCCTAATTGCTCCTGACTACAAACTGACCTAAAAAAGCCTTTCAGCTCCTGCAAGGCAACAGTGAAGAACATAAATAGGACATCTTTTGCAAAGACAACAAAATCCAGCATTGGCTGAATGAAGGTGGCTCCAAGAACAGACACTGGTGTTGCAGGCCCCAGACTGGACGGGCTGAGCCCACACCTGCACTGGGGGGACTGAGCAGCAGAGCTCCCTCTGCAGATGCTTTCCAACCACAAATTCCAATCCCCTGCAACAGGAGTTCATCCTTACTTCGTGTGAATGGCATGGATGAGCTCCAGAAGTACTGCTGTTTGATATCACACACAACACAAAGCAATGAGGATTCAATCTATTAAATGCCCAGTTCTGTGTGATTTCAATCTGTAAAATCACTGACAGTTGCATGTGATAATAACTTCCATCTTCGTTTTAGCTATCAATGGTGCAGGGTAGTTTCTTCATATTTCTTCAGATTCCACAAAATAAAAAGTTCCATATCCATTTATTATCTGCCACTTCTGGGATTTCAAAAAACCATGACCATGAAGATTTATTTTTAAGGAAATGTGCTGCTCTGCTTGCAACTTTCTTGAATATGGAATAGAGTACATGGCTGTTGAAGCAAGCAATGCCACTGATCACAGAAATCCCAGAAAACACCTGCCTCAAATTAGGAGTGGGTTTCTTGAATCTACGCCATTATTAAGTCATGCACATTTAGACTATCTAAAGTTAGAACTTTCAGTAAGAGAAATTAACATTATTTTCACAGAAAGTTACAAAAGTTCATATGGGAGCTGTCACACATTTTCATGGGAACATTCCTCTATTGATCAGCTTAGTTTTCCTTTGAAATGATTTTTTTTACCCAATGTTGAAGCAAGGCAGTGTGTGCAACAGAGCACTGCATGACTGCTTGGAGCTCCATCCATTCTGAGGAGGTGGCACTGCCCTTCTCCAAAGGAAAATGAACCACAGCTGTCCCTCCACTCCTCTGATGGCTGGGCACTCTTCCCAAGCCATGTTATGCCACCTCAAATATTCATCTTCTCCTCAAGTAGCAACTTCCAGATTTTTTTATCCTGGAATTTTAATTACTTTCCCTGCACTACGTGACGAATCAGGATTGCTTAATTTTCTCATCTGAAAACACTACAGAAAGGCAGACCTGACATGATTACTGACATAAAGAGCAAAGTTTATAGCAAAAGTCTTGAAGTGGAATTCTGAGAAGAGCAATGGTTTTACAATTAGGACTCCTTTGTAACCAAATATTTTTGTTATTATTGCCCTGAAGATGAACTGAGGAATTCCTTAAAGTAATGGTCAAGATCAAAGCCTAATTAAAGCTAAAATATTGTCCCAAAATTTCAAGGCCTAAGGTCCTCTCTTTTCTTGCTACATTAGCAAACTACAAAGATGGATATTCTCTCCCTTTTTTAGGGTTATAATTCAATTATCCCCTAACTAAGATCAGGAAGAATTTTGAAGGTGTAACAGCAGATGGAGAAAATATTTTTTCCACCAAGTTAGAGCACAGATGTTTTCCTTCCCTACTATATATTATTTCCTAAATTATATTTGCTCAAAACTCCTCCTGTGTTACCTGGATTTCACCTGAATTACAACACTCTTCCTCTTTCTTCATATTTTTCAAATCTCTAACCTGCAGTTCAGAGCTAATGGCAGAACTGCTGAAGCCATTTTTGCAAAGTTTTGGAAATGTAGCCAAAGTACAATTTGACCTCTGAAAAAAGCTTGTCTCTTCTCCTACATTAAATTTTGATTTTTTTCTTCAGTTACTAACACCATTTTTGAAATAATTGGCAAATTCCAATCCAGAACAGTGAAATCACAAATTGTTTCTGTCTATGAGTCTGAACCAAGAGAATCTCTAACATGTCCTTTGCAGACAGACAGCAATTTGAGAAACTGGACACTTGTGAAAGCAGGAGATTCCCATTTAAAACATGAGTAAGAACAGCAGAATTTGATGGTCTGTGCCTGTTCAGAGGCTGGCCCTTCCCAGGGCCATGGCACAGCCCCCACAGTGACACTCAAAGCTGCTGCTGGCTGCACAGAAGCTGCTAATGCCTCATGATTTCCCCCAGGAGCTGCCTCAATGTGTCTGTCCTGCATCTATCTGATCTTCCAGGAAGAAGTCTTGACCCATCAGAGCAGCTGTCTTTTGCACAGGAAGTTGCTGCCACATCGATTTTAAGGATCCCAACACAAAATGACTTACGTTTCAAACCCACAAAGTTTCATGTGCTACCTATTAGTACACAGGCAAATGTTTTCAAGATTCCCATTGTGGCCCAGTGATGGTGTTCAGGAGCTTCCCTGGCCTTCCAAGAGGAGGAGTTTAACCCAAACAGCTCCTGAGATCCTTCAGCCCAAGAGAAGGGTGGGTGATGGTGCCAGCCACTTGTGCTACATCACATTAGGGATATGAACATGACCAAAGGGAATCACCATGGCCCAGCTGAGACCATGTTTTACTCTCTAAGACCTTTGCTGTGGACTGTATTCTAAACAAAAGTAAACAAAAAAAGGACTTTTTCAAAAAAGTTCAAAAGATACCAGAATTAAGAATTTTTTGCCTAGTTTTCCTTACTGAAATTAAGTAATTTCTTTATTTTTCTTCCAAGAAATTGACCTGCTTTGAGAAGCAACTTTTTAGTTCTCTGGCTGCTGTACTCCCACAGCTCCCTCACTTCACTGCAGTTAAAGATCCAAAAGAGGGCTGGATGGAGACACAGGGTCTATTACAACATAAACTTTACAAGTTCTGAAAAAAAAAGTGAGACAAATTGTCTAGCAGGAAGTGGAACAAACTACAAAAGCAGGGATTTTGGACTGGGGAGGTACAGGGAGAAGGCCCAGCCCACTTTTGGATGATTAAATAAAAGAATTTTGGACACAAGGAACACTCAAGTACTCTACAGACAAAGTATAGTCAAAAAATAAGAAAGATAACAGGTGTCAAGAAGCAAGACATGCCCAGTTTGCTCTACTTCTCACAGAAGAGAAGCTAAAATTCTGCATCTTGACTCTCCTTTGCCTTTGAATTAAATTCTGTGTGGAAAGATAAATAAGCCAATAAGGAAGGATGTCGATAATAAAACTGCAGCCTACAAATGCTGTATTCTAGATGCTGAAAATCAAATACAAAACATAGCTAAACATGCCTCACCCCTAACTGCCCCATCCTCAGTGACCAAACTGGTGCATAACTGCAGAGATACAACATTAAAAGAGGCAAAGAAGCAAAGGACCAAAAGCAGAAACTTGAGCAAGTGATTAGGAGAAAGTCCTTTCCATGTGCACAATCAGTACAGGAAGCATATTCAGTTCAAGTAATCCACTTTTAGTCCTGATCTACCTTTCTCCAGCAGCTTCAAATTTAAACTAAGTGCCAATCTCCACATTTTAAATTGCAAATTACTTTTCTAAATCATTTAACAAATATCCTTGAAATTTCACATGTCAACAGCTCATTAATATCTACAGTAAATGTAGCTCTCTGAGAAGAACCACAGAGTTTACATTTATTGAGACAGATAGCTGGCACAGAGAAATAGAGCTCCTTCAATTACTAGTTGGCAGAAGCTAACTTCAGTTTAAAATCAGTCTACAGCAATTTATGGCAACACTGCAGTGAAGTGACTATTTTGAATAAGATTAGCTACTGCTGATGGCAATGCTTGGACAGTGTTTATAAATCAAACTCAGAACTCAGTATTTTATAATAGGCCACTTCAAAACTATCTCCCATAATCACCTATGCAGTATATTATGATAAATGCAAAAAACACTGGAGATTAAAAGTAATAAAATAAGGTACACGAGGTAATGAGAGCAAGTAAACTATAAACAAAGACTTTATGCATATATGTTTTTAATGCCTGGTGCCTGACTTAACTCAGGCCTTTGTAGGGAACAACAGATTAATCAAAGTAGCACATCTAACACAGGTATTTCAGTAACCCCAAACCTCATGTCTTTATACTCTGAGAAAAATCTGAATTCATAATTCTGATCCTTAACGAAAGGAACAACACCCATTGTTAAAACAAGATATTTGTCATAGTTAAAAACAGACATGGATAACAGAAATCAAAGTTCCGGTGGCCAATACTATTACAGACTTTGATAGCCAATGAAAACAAAGAACTGAAATATTTAACACAAGTCATTGTCACCACAGAGAATGGGATAATTACTGTCAGCAATGAAAATGAAGGGCACTAAACCTGGAGCCATTCCTGCCTGGAGCAAAGAAGGAGCCATCACAGCATCCTTACCTCAGCACCGATGGACCAAATTCCTGAGCTAGCTTCCAAAAACTGCCTGCTCTATTGATGGAAATAACACTCCCAAAATAAGGCAGAGACAGAAGCATAACATCACTTGGTGTCAGATGAAGAGAGCAAAGTCCTGCAGCCCACACTGACAGAGACACAGGAACCCTTGTAGCCATTTTAACTCTTAAAAAGGGAAATGATTGGAGTCACTTACGAATCCACATGAAGAACTCTCTGGCCACTTCTGGCACAAGCTGCTGCAATAATCGACTCAGGCAAACCTGCAATGACAAGTGCAGTTTTTAGAACTCAGCATACTGTGATATATTAAAAATTGCAATAATGGTAGAACTTTGTCAGAAGCAGGCAACTCAAACAAAAGAAATTTTATAATGTGCATCACTGAAATTTTTAAGTCTCATGCTACTAAAGCAATGAACACTATTTTGTGCTCTTTAACATTTGGTGACGTTCTTTAATGCAACTTTTTTTTTTGAATCACTGTATGGCACATACCACTTGCAAACACTAGTGAGTTACAGCTTGGCACTAGCATCCTCTCTCCACACCCTGCTACCATAACCAGAGTAATTGCCAGTACAATGATACCCAAAGCTTAGTGGGATGCTCTGTAACCACATCCCTGGTAATGCACAGGTATTACCTGAGGGCATTTTTGTGTGTTTCTCTTCACTTCAAAGTGTCTGACATAAAGACTGTGATTGTCCTTAGAGTGGTATCCTTATCAAAATCTCCCACATTATGCAATTATACTCTATCAAATCAGTATGTTCTCACTATATTTAGAAAAAATATGTAGCAAAAAAGCACACCAAAAAGCTGCTGATATCTTTACGAGCAATACACGCTTGGAATGGCACAGAATCCTGACTGGAGTTCAATAAATAAATAAATGGGGCTGTTCTGTAATGTCTGCTCCCACTCACCAGATTTCACATGCCCAGTTAGATGCCTTGGATTCTGGGGCAGGTTCACAAAAGCAGGGCAGCTCACTAGCTAAGAAGCTCTGTGGCACAAACTTCTCTCAATTCTCTTTTTAAATGATCTGTTGGCTCTTTAAGCAAGTAATTCAGGAACAGCAATTAAAATTCTAGGGACTGGTATTAGGAGACACTTAGGCCATGTATTCAATTAAGGGATGAGATTAAAGAAAGTGAAAGGAGTGTTTGGCTGATCTGATTTACAGCAGCACCAGAAGCAGCTGCATTGGTGCTACTGAGGAGAGATGGAACTGGAAGGGGAAAAAGCAGCTGTGGAAGGGCACAATCTACTCTGGCTCACTTCATGACAAACATCATCTCCTGCAGAATTCCACAGAATTCTATGTCTGTTCCTTAGAGGAACAGTGCCTTGACCTGAAGCAGCAGGCTTGCAGTTTAGAAAATACCCCCTGGGAGCTGGGCACACCAGACCAGTTTCACCAACTGTTTAAACCAGCAAAGGCTATCACAATCATCAAAATAAAGAGGTGCAACCTCTGCCCTTATCTTCTGCCACTCCTAACCTCCTTCCAAATCAAATAAATGGTCAGTTTTTGGGACAGCAGTTCCATGGTTATGTCTGAAAATACAAATGTCTGTATCAAAACACAGAAAGACATTTAAGACAGGCATGACAAATTTTCCAGGAAAATAGCTACAACTTCCATGCAAATTGTGTGGTTTTAATGATTACTTTTTTGATGGATTTAAAAATAAAATCCTTTTTTGAACTGATGAAGCAGAAAAATGGAAATAGTTTTGCATTGCTAACCTTCCACAGCAAGTGAAGGTTTAACACTGAATTAACCTCCAGCAGCAGAAGGAGGGATGAGCAGTTGCAGCACTTCTTGGGACATTTGTTTCACAGCCTAGAAAGGCAAAAAGTCTTTCGAGTTGAATTTTTGGAAGCAAGACCTCGAAGCATTGGGACCAAAGGAGACAAGGAGAAAATCCATAAGTGCAGCACACACTTCAGGACTGACAAGAGACCCTGGCTGCACACAGTCATTATGTGAAAGCTCCACACTCAGCTGTCCCCCCGTGTTTATATATATGGTTCATTTTGCTCCCTCTATAAACTATCTGGAATAGAATCTACAACTACTCTTTGTTTGGAGTTCCCAAAAAAGCTTTTCTTTCCCTCATTGGGGCACAGAGAGTATTTTTCTAGAAATGGAATTGAGAAACTTGTTTTTCCTTCCTTATTGATAAAAGCCACTGAGAAAGTGTTGTAAAACATCACCAGTGCTGCCTGGCTGACCTGGGCCGAGTTATAGCTACCAGGGCATAACTGATTGCTTTAAGCTTGATCCAATTGATACTGTGTTGGAGGTCTGTTCTTCCATTAACCTTGGATGAAATTGTTCCCTGAATTAGCTTCCTCGCTCTTGAAAGCTGGCATCAATTTTCTGCACCAACCCAGTGTTTCTAAGACACCACAGCCCCCCACACGCCCACTGTAAGAGTGGGAGCAGGCAGGGAAGGTGAGGCCCACATGTCCCAGCTTCTGGAGAGGCTCAGGATGACCTGAAGCAGCAGGACACTCTCTGTTCCTGGGCAACAACACCTCAGGAAACCCAAGCAACAAGACTGTCCCACAGCACCAGTTTCTGGATTCTCTTCTCCAAGAGAAACAAGGGCACAGAGAGGGAAAAGAGGCAGCTTTGTCAAATGTGACCTGTATTGCATGGTGGTTACTGCCTTTTCCAAGAAGGAGGGTTCTGGACAATTACAATATACTTACACATTGTCCTTCTCTAGCTAGGAAAAAACTAACTTGGAAAAGCCTGCTTAAGAAATGGCAATTTATGAAATGGTAGCATGGAAAGCTGAACTGTCTCCTACGGGATGCTCAGAGAGTTGTGCAAAATAGGCCCCCTTCAGATGGTTCAGTAACAGAGAAATATGTATTTTTACAAACTGTTCCTATTTGGAAACAGCTTTCTGTTCTGAACCTTGATTTGTCAAAAACCCTAAAATGGATTATATTCAGATTTTAAAATGTGTTTGGATTCTCTCTACCAGGCAGAGTGAAGACTTTGGATTCCAAAGTTTACCCTACGCCTAATGGGTAAATAAACCTGGGTATCTCTAGACTGTTTTCCTCATGAGGGATCATTCTAACACTTCCTGCCATTCATCCCTCTTGGGAATCACTCAGCTGCTGGTTTGGCCAGCTTAAATGATTAAGGACATGTATCACTCCTGATGTTTAATGTCTTTGAACAGACAGTTGAGTAATGATCTGGATCCAGTTATATAGACCACCAAGAAAAACCAAGATTGAAACAAAAATCTACATTTCCTTTTAGATTACTGTTAAAAAATTCTAAGACTGTACTATCCAACCCAGCAATCAAATTACTGAATCCTCATTGCCCTCCAATACAATTAATAGTAACCAATGTTTGCCTACTAAGTTAGCACACATTAGTTATTATGAAAGACAGTTCCCATTTTATTGTATCTGAAATATCTGAAATATCTGAAAAGGGCTACTGCAAAAGAACATTTTCTCAAGTAAGGTTCCAAATCCAAACAAATTTTAGATTTGCAATGGTATTAGCAGGAAATAATAAGTCTGAATAGGAATTGCATGATCCAACCACATGAAAGCAGAAACAGATCCAGACTTCAGTGTGATACACATAAACATCTGGCATCATAAAAGGGATTTATGTAGAAGAATTAGGAATCCATACAATTCTTGTATCAATTTAACGTGCCAGCTCAGAAGCTTCTTTGTATTTGAGGCAGAAACAATTCAGAAATAGCAGAGCTTGTTACCAAGAAATATGAACATTTTCTGTGCTTCCTGGCACTTTCATATTCCCTCCTTAGAATGCTTACATGTGAAATATTTGCATCATGTTAAATTTTCCTGCACCTCATTTCTCTTACCAGGAAAAACAAGGACAAAGAGTTTTCCCTCGTGGAGGAGGACTGGTTAGTACCAGCTGGAATCCCTACCATCATTCCTTAAAGCCACTGCCTTCTTTCTCCACTTACCAACCCTCCATTGATCAAACACAGTATTAAATCAGCCTCTCTGGCCTTCTCAAGAAAGCATTAATTTAAAGTTTCAGTGAGGTAGGACATTCCTTCTGTATACAGATATAAAAATAAGCACAAAATTAGCGATTTTACTCATCAGTGATCTCTGAGTTGCAAACGTGTTCTCCCAGGCAGAATTTCTTCTCAGGCTCAGTTTAAAGGTCCAGAAAGGCATAAGATTAATTTTCTGGGCACAGAGTAGGCAATACAGGATACATCATAAAGTCACTCCAAGATAGTGGTACTTGCCACACTTTGCAAAGTCAAAGTGAACCAACTCATGAGTCTTTCTAGTGTTGCTCCAGGAGCAATGCTGACTGCACACTGGTCCTCCTGTCTGGCTCCGGTTGGAGAGAAACAAAGTGGCAAGCAGACTAAACTGTAACACTAATTAGGCTCTAATTAAACAAACGAAGATGGTGGCACAGCCACTTCAGCACTCAGAAACTGAAGTTTGTACCAACTTCTCTGTACAACGCCCTGGAAAGTGCTGAGAGAGACTGGAGGGCTGCCTCAGAACCAGCTGCAGACAGAAGGAGGGTACCCAGCAGGCAGGGGGCAAACCCTGGGTGCAGGACAGTCCTGTGGTGACCAATACAGTTTAACTGTACAGTCCCCTCTGACAGCACTCGCTCTCACTGCCACTGGCTGAGCACTGTCTCCATCCCAGCCTTCTTGGATACAGAACAGGCAGATTAATCTCAATAAATCTTACAGAGGTGGCTGCTGCAAGCTGACCTTGAAGTCTGCATCTGGTTGTTTCCAGTAACCTCTGACCAAGATCATCTCCATTACATGAATTTTTGGAGCTTCCCCATGAAACAAAATCAGCCATACTCTCATTTTCAAGAATAGTGTTTTAGAAGTAATAAAGAAATAGAGAATTAGCTGTACATTATTTAGTTATCAAAAAATCAATTCTATTTTTAGTTTCAATACAACAAAACTAAAGTTTGAGATAACCGCTAAGGTGGAAAACTTTTTTCCTTCTGTTTTAAAAGCCAATTAATTTCTAAAGTCTTTCAACATAATGAAAAGTTGTAATTCCCCTCTGTGTGATCTTTAGGCTTATGCATTGTGTCTCCTGCTTAGCAGCTGTACTTGCTGCTCTAGTGCTGCACTGTCCCTTGCAGTGACTCAAAAAGGATGCAGTCACTGCCCTGAGCAATTTCTAAACTAAACAGCTTCATATCTGTGGGAGCATCTTGGTTCCCGAGCTGTTCACTGCAAACTGTTTTGCAGTCATCCAGCTGATAAGTTTTTACTGAATTACATGAGATTCATCTTGAAAAGGCTTAAATGTTTAATTTGCTTCACTCTATCTACTAAATAAATCACAAGTGGCTTTTTCATAATATAAAATGTTGAAGGGAAATATATATAAAAATGTTGGAACAAAGACAATTTCAAAACAATCTTCTGGAGCCAGACAGTTGACCAGCTGCAATAAATTTTGTTTGTATCTGAACTTCTAAGTAGAGAAGAGCAGCTGACTCTGGAGGAGCTCACTACAAAATACTCATGGTGTGTTTTTGGTATATGTGAAACTTTAAAAGCATTTTATAATTTAATTGCAATTAAAATACTTCTTGTATATAATATTTTAAGTTAAAGATGATAAAAGTTGATTCATTTTAATATATGCTCAATTGCTGAGCAGTATCAGAACATACTTCTGCACTACACAGCCTAGCATAGAAATGCCAATCCACTATGAAAAGTAAGAATAACTGGTCAAGAAAGAAGTCAGAAGTTCAAAGTTTCTTCTCCTACACTAATTGCATACAGTTATCCATGTCTCATTAGAGGATCCTGGCAATGAAGACCATGGTATCTCACAGTTGGTGTAAATCAACATTATTTAAAGAATGAATACAAGCACTTAGGCTTGAAATAAAACTCTAACTTCTTACTAAAAATTATACTGACACCACGCAGTGTTCTCTGAAAAGTGTTCTCCAGCAAATATTACAGCTGAGTCTAATCTTTGGTTTAAAGCAATAGCAGCAGATAAAGCAAACTATACACATTAAAAAGATCTCTATAGGAAGACACATATTCATTTTTATTTTCACTTGAGTCTGCTAATACTTTCATTCCTTTTCTGCTTCCCCATGGGAAGAGAGCTTGCTCTCCTTACTCCTTATACATTTTTAAACAGTTCATGAAAGGATATATAGGAAGTTTCCTCTCCTGCATTAGGAGTTCCAGGTAGATCCCTGGGTGCCACCAGGGGCTCTCTCAGAGGGTGCTCTGGCACAGCCCCAGAGCAGCTCCTGCAGGAGGGCTGCACCCCCAGCTCTGTGGCCCTTCTCCAGCCAGTGGAACCACATTTCCTACTGGGATACACAAACCTGGCATTTCAACTGCTCCTCACTCAGAGCAGAATTTCAAAGTACCTTGCTAAGCCTTTTTCTAAAGGAGTTTTTCACCTTGATATGCAGATGACCTACTCTGTATTTTTCACAGTAGGGTCACAGGAGTTCTACAGGCTCTGATTTTGTAAGATCAGCAATATAATCTGGAAAACCTGCAGAACACAAACAGGCTGAGAAGGACAACAAAGGGTTTACAGAACAATGAGTTTGCTCACAAGAGCAGTCAGGGACATTGCACAGTATCTGGGAAAGAAAACTGTCTGAGCTATCTATGGGAGCCTAAACCTCACAGGCAGCTATCACAGCACCTCTGCTACACCCCAAAATCCAGACTAGAAGCCAGGCCAGGTTAAAACCCTCAATTTTAGTCAGGTTCAAAAAAAATCATTAAAGAAGATAAAGGTACATTTACAATCGGAGAATACTGAAAAAATGAAAGGGGGACACACACAGGGCATGGCACAGGACTGTGAGTCAGTGTTCATTTTGTTTGACATTTACATGGACAGGCAGTGACTTATCTACAAATGATTATAAAAACGTGGGTCTATTTCCTCCTCCCAGACATCAACATTACAAGTCAGTGCCATTGTGTTAGTCCACAATGACCACTGACATCAAAAAATATCCATCTTCGGCTGGTTTTCTATTGAGCTTTCATCAATTCTAAATAGCTGCCGATATAAACTGAAGACTGTGCAGTTATAGAAGGTAATATAACCAAAATATCAGCCCAAAAGATGTATTATTAAACATTTTCGGCATGGTCTAAAAATATCCTGCAACAATAAAACCATTAGGAATTATTATTTTTTTTAAATCAATCTTCAGCATTAACTTTAAAATTCATACCTCTAATATTCAGGTTAGTTTTTCAATGTATATTTTAAAAATTGTGTTAGTATCTGGAAGTGATTTTTCCTAACACACTACACTTACATAAGATAAACATAAAGTACTTACACCACTCCCAGCATATCGAACAATAAATAATAGATTCTCCTGACAGGACTTTGATGACCTGGCAAAGCCCGAGTGCTTTCAGCCAAAATCATATGAAACCATAAATCACTCTTTATTTTATAGAATATTTCAAAATGGATTCCTGCTTTCTACCTTGAAAGTCATTTCATGTGTTATTTATAACCACTGAAAACCAGAATGGAAAGAAAATTGCATAGAACTAGAATATTTACTGTGACCGCTTTTATAAAGAATAACTCCTTTTTAGAAAAAAATTAGAATTACTGGCAGCCAAACTTGTGAATACAACACCTTTTAAAGAGTCATATCCTTTACAACTTTCCCAGCAGTTAACACAGGTCTTGGGGAGTGTCAGAGACAAGAAGTCAAGACTGAATATAATCCAGTTAACAGAAGAAATTCCAAGGTACACATGACCCTGCACCTGTATCCACACCACTTGGCACAGCCACAAAGTTGCAAATATTGGCACTTACAGGGTTTCTGCCCTAATTCAACACTGCAGAATGTTTTGCCTGTGAATTTTCCTATTTCACAATTGTCTGAAGACAGCAGCTCTGCTACCAACTCCCAGTTCCAGGCGTCACTCTCAAACAGACTCCTGCTTTTTGGAATATTTACTGAAGGACTCCTCATGGCCCCCCTGGCTATCACTGCACCACATTTAACGCCTGCGCTCATTTAAAAGAGACCCCACAAAAGCTTATCGATAAGGAACTCCCTCAAATGAATGACTAAAGCCCACCTTGAATTCCTCAGGCAAGCACTTGCATCAGCCCTCCAAACCCGGATCCCACAGGCTTTTAGAGCAATAAAAATCACCACGGATCACTTGACAGAGAATACACCTTCCCAAACAGCAGACCTGCTCTGAGGATTGATGATCCTGAAGAGTATTTGCTTTGGCCAAGAACCATCTAATAAACCCACTCCTGCCTGGTTAGTGGATAACTTGAGCACAACACTGTGTTCAAAAAGCAGGAAAGCAGGGATTATGAGACTGGAGGAGACAGAAGGGGAGAGCAACTTCAAGACTGCAACAAAAAAGGGAGTAGAGCAAAACAACACTGTCACAACAGCTTTAATTCTCATATTGTGTTGGCCATCAAAAATCCCAAGATATGCCTGTGAGTTTTATGACATGGGATATCCAGCTTTCTTTAGAACTATGGATGCAAATTCCATGATAGTAGTGAAACTTCAGCTGCTGTACCCACCAAGATGAGTATTTTTGTACCCACATCCACCTTGCTCTAAATTTGCTTACGCAAGAAAATATCTGATTTGAGTTAAAGAAAAGTAGTATCTTCAAAAAGGGAATTTCCTTTCCCCATAGCAATATTGATGAATTAATTGAACCTACACTTTAACTGAAGCCTTGATGACTAAAATTTAGTTGAGGGTGCATTTGCATTACCCTTAATACAGGGAAACAGTTAAATGAGCCTGAAATAAAAACAAATTCAGATCTTATCTTACCACTCAATTACTAAATTTAATAGATGCACAAGTTATAAAACCAGGAAAAGGACACACATGTAGAAATTAATGCAATTACTACTGTGCACTAAAAATACCATTAAACACAAACATTCTAGTTATTATGGTATGACAATTAGATTTTCATAGGTTCACTCAGCACTGGTGACACCATGTGAAACCAGAGTTGAAGATGAGGCTAAAATAGTCCCTCAGGAGTCACTTCCCAAAGAGAAGACAGATGAAAGTTCTACTCCAAACAATCTTCCATACTGAGAAATTTAATACAGGTTAAAAAACCCTCAGTCAGTCACCCGTGTTAATCATCACTTATGAAAGTTCTTAGTAAAAAGATATGCAAAGAAAAGACAAAATAATTTCTGAAGTGCAGAATTCTGAGAATCTTGGAATTAGTTATAGCAGTGTTCTCTACAGGTGGGCAAAAAGGCATTCTGGAATACAAATCAACACTGCCAAATACAGAAATATTTCAAAGAATTTAGCTCAGAGAATTTCCCTCCTGCAACATCAAAGCTCTAATATCACAGCTCACTCCAAAGCAGGGAAGATTGGATTTGATGGCTACGCATGACCAGCTCTCTCTGGCACAGGTAGTCCTTAGTGGCTAGAATAGTTAAATAACTTAACATTAATACCATTTTCGTAAACCTCTGAGTTTCTGCATTGGGTGCATGAGCACTATTTACCTCATAGCAGTAAAGAATGGATCATCCCCAAAAATCACAGAAGTTATGCAATGTTTAATATTTCACCCTTACAGTTTGATACTTCAGCTGTTCATTATTGACCAGCCTTCTCACACACTCAAAATGTTCTCAAATCTGAGCACATATGAAAACATCACATTCATTACTACATACCACTCCACAGAACAGGGTTAAGACACAGAAGGGATCCCTTAATCTGCTTAAGAACTTAAATTTTGCATTTTTAGCAGTGTTGTTCAACAACGGCGGCAATATGGTTTAATAATTACTCAGAAACTCCAGATATAAATCAGAAATCTTTTAAGCAATTATACATACACTGTACGACAATTGTTTCTTTCTGCTGAACACTGAAATCAGCAATTTCATTACGAAACTCATTCATCCTATTCCAAATTGCTAGAAATCTTAAATCCCATGGACACAATTTGACAGATTAGTGAACTCCAAAAACAGTTACTAATTCACATGGAAAACAGTAACATTTACAAGTGTCTTCCCATTTGTGCTCCAAACAACATCCTGAGCTCTTTACAAAGGCAAATAAAATCTGACTGTAAATTTGTGACCTATAAAGTGATGCATTTTAAGACTAGAGCTCAATGCTGAACTTAAGGTGGGGGGGGCTCACCAAAACCAGTCTGAACCACGTCACTGTCACCGGGTTCAACAAGCAGAAATCTACTTTAGTACTTCAAGATTATTTTGATACACAAACAGCAAGAATCTTAGTTCTAAAAGAGTATTTAAAAATTTCTCTTGTAGTTACATTGTGGTAAGTTACAGTGAGACACTCAAGGTCTCCATCATTATTCGCCCCAACAGGATGATTATTCGCCCCAACAGGATGAACTTATACAGGGTACACAAAGTGCAGAAAAATTAGAATTAAGTGTCTGCTATATGCAATCATTCATAGACAGAGAAATGTGCTTCAATGAGAAAGACTCAAAGAGTTTTATGTTATTTCTAAGCAGGTATAGAGATTAGAAAAACGACCTTAAAGATTTAAAACTACTTGTATTGCAGGATATGATAAAAAGTATATTATCAGCCTACACCACATATACTGCAACGAGACAGAAGTTCAGCTCTGCAGAGCCATTTTCCGTGCATAAAAGCAAACCTGACCAGCAGGATGGTATTTAGGCAGGAGGGAATAAGGGCTGGCAAGGGAGGCAGAGTCAGTCAAACAAGGCGTTCTGAGGCACCAAAGGATCCCCCTGATCTCAGGCGTGGGGGCAGGAGGTTTGTGGCCGGTCACAAGGCCGGGGGTCCTGGCAAAACCCTCCCAGGGCCAGCCCCACACGGCCCTCCGCGACAACTCCATTTCGAAGCAAATCTGGCTATTTAAGTGTGAACAGCAGCCCTACAGCGGGCTGCGAGTGGCCGGGACGCCGGGGAGGGAGGGGGGATGTCCCCGCCGGTGCCACGGAGACGCCCCCGCAAGTGTCCCCACAGGTACCTCAGCAGACACTCGCACGCCCTGCCCGCCCTCCTCAGACGCCGCTGCCGCCCCTCAGCCGGGCGTCCCCCCGCCGCCCCTTCGAGCTTCGGCCCCTGCCAGGGCCCGGCGCTGCCCTGCGTGCCCAGCCCGCCCCGTACCAGTGCCCACCACCACCACATCGAACTCTGTGGGCAGGTTGTCCGCCATCTTGCGAGGCGCCGTCACGCGCGCGCCGCCGGCGGAAAGGGCGGGAGCGGCTGTGGGGGTTCCGGCGGCGCGCGGGAGGGGCGGCCCGGCTTGAGGGAGCGGAGCCGTCAGGGAGCCCGCGGGGAGCTTGGGGGTGTCCCTGTCCGTCCGCCTGCAACCCGCCAGCTCCTCGGCTTCTGCATCCCTCACCCCTCTGCTGACCTGCGCATCCACAGAACGAGCCCTTACCTGCCGTGCAGGAATGCTGCGGGATGCAGCAGGGAATGTACATAAATACACAAGCGCCTACATCCATAAGTAAGCTTCTTAAATATAGTTACATGGCGGCATTCCACCCACTGAGCCAAACGTAAATCGCTTCAATGCAAGCACGCGTATTTTTGTATGACTTACGGGTCGATTCGAGGAAGAAATTCTTAAATGCTTCCCTGTGAGGGTGGGGAGGCCCTGGCACAGGGTGCCCAGAGAAGCTGTGGCTGCCCCTGGATCCCTGGAAGTGCCCAAGGACAGGGCTTGGAGCAGCCTGGGACAATGGAAGGTGTCCCTGCCCATGGCAGGGGTTGGCACTGGATGGGCTTTAAGTTCCCACCCAACACAGACCATCTGGTGGTTCTCTGAACTCCACTGAAGTTCCTTGGATGAACGGTTCCTCAGAAAAAACAAATTTCACTTTTGTTATTTCCCCTGTATATTCACTGTTTCCAAAACAATTTCTATTGCTTATTCAATCTTGTTGCTCACTACTCATTAATATATCCAAGAAAATATTTCCATCATTATTTCAAAAAGTTTCCTTACCCCCAATTGCAATATATTTCCTTTAACCACCGCATTGAACACAGATTTAAAGTTAGTGTTGGTTAGAAAGTGTATCATTAATTTTATATCCTTTCTTGTTAATTAACAGATACATGTTTGACTGTACTATGTTCTTTGCATGCAAAACCTCTCTGTTTTTCTCAACTCATTAATTAACTCTTTCTTTCCCTCTGAAGCCCAAAGCCACACTTTAGTCTTGCTTAGCCTCTTCCTTCACCTTACAAAGAAGTAAAATCAGGGATAAAATCCACAATGTCCTGTTTCAGAGTAGTTCCTCCCCTAACACCAGTCTAAGAACAAGCAGGACTAAAAACAGAGATTTGAAAAACCAGATACAGCAATCCAAACAAAATAATCCAGCACAGAACACCTGTGCCAGAATATGCTAGAAATTTCTGGAAAGTTTTTATTTTGCATTTAATGGCTTATATGGCTTTAAACTAATCTCTTAATATTATTCATTGTGTATGATTATATTAAAGTCTTAGCACCTTAAATCAATAATCACAATAAACCAGCTAGCAGCCTGTTAACACGTTATTACAAGCTCCTTGTTCACATAGCAAAAGAATAGTGAAAATAGTAAAAAGTGACTAATGGAAACCAGAGGCCACATTACCCCTGTGGTACTGCCAGACGTGCTAGAGCAGAGTGCAGCACAGAGAAGAGTCTAGCAGGAAACATCCAACAATGCCAGAACAAAAAAATAGAGATTTAAACATCAGCACTTGATTACTGTGCTGATAAATATGTAACAGAGAAAATTAGGAGTTATGAATTCAGATAGAAAAGGGGTAAGATTAAATCTTATGTTCCTCATATTTATGTTTCCAAGTGTCCCATAGAGATTTTGATTAAAACTTCCATTCTGCAGCTCCCATGCAATTCCATGGACAGTGCTGTCATTTCTACTTTTTAACATGTAAACGAAATATAGCTCCAGAATTCTCACAATGCTGGATCATCCCTGACCTAAATGTCTTGTGCTGAGGAACAAAGCATCACTATATTGGTTAGATGAGATAAGACAAACTCCCCTTGCACATCCTTTTCCTACTGAGGGAAGGCACACTTAGGAAAGTATAACATCATCACGAAACCCTTTTGTTACTGTTGAATATAATTCTAGGACTGCACTGGAGCAGAGCTATTTCACTGTCAATGTCTTACTGTTTCTCAAGTGCTTAAGTATTTATCCCACCACAAAATCCTGTTGTTTGGTGCTGTGAGTTCCTGTTAGCTTCATTCATAAGATGCAATCAGTGCAATCCTATTTCGTGATGACAGTCATTATCCACTGGACCAGAAATCCTCCTTAGTACTATTTATTTTACAAAAATGATTATTCAGGATCTTTAACTGCAAGGTTTGTCAGTCCCACACAACACCAAAATATTTCTCTGCAGTTTGCAGTTTTAGTATCAGCAAATGTAGAAGTGAAATATGTAAGTAGGAGTAATTTTTATGAGAATTTCATGGACCTTGAGAAAATGTCTTGCCATGTTTTTCTCTTTAGCTATTTAATTGCAATGTCATATTAACAGAAAGCAGCATACCCAATTCTGCATGGATGAATAAGCACATTCAATAAAGAAGATTTAACAGAGTAAATCAAACACTGGATTAAACATTTTCTGCATAACAGACCACAAAATGGGCATTCATTTTACCAATAGATCCTCTACATTAGAAACAAATAGAAATGCACACCAACGTAATTAAACTGCACATCCTGTGCCCTTATTACTGAATTTCCCTATATTTTGTTAAACTAGGTCTCATCAATTAGAATTGCCAAAATGCATTCCAAAATGCATGTTGAAAAGCTGAATGTATTTTTTTTAAACATTTGGATTAAATAAATTTTTCTCTATGTTTTATGAAGTAATTCCTCCATATGTAATCCTACATATTGCAGAGGATTATACCGAATGTTTAGCAATACCGATTCAGAAAGGCATACAAAGATCCATTTTAAGATCCCAGTTTTAGCAGTTCAAAATACTTTTCCTGTGAGCAACTTTTCCAACTTCGATTTCAGCCAAAACATCTCTCATAAAACCATGGTGTTTTACTTCATAACTTTTATTTGGGATTTTCACATGTCCATAGAACTACCGTTGTTACTTTAAAGTCTGTGTAGTTAGTATCTAACTCTATCAAAATGCTTTTCAGAACTACAGTAATCTGAATAAGCTCTGGAAGTGTTTTTATTTTCCCAGGTAGGAGGACTGAAGCCCAAAAGAAAATCAGGAAGAATCAGCATAGAATTATGGAGTTTCTCGTTATCTCAAGATCTAGTCTCCCACCATTTGATCAAATGTTTCTTCCTCCAAAAAACACCAGCAAATGCTTCCTATTCACTACGATGAATTTTAATTTTTTTGAGTTATGTAGTCTCTTTATCCTGCAGTGATCTCACGTGTGAAATCTCATTATTCATTCTATTATTCCTTCAATGGATACAGAATTTAATTCTCCTTGGGTAAGTTTGAGTAAGGATCAGCAGCAGGATCGGGCCTATTAGCTGCTTGAAACATCCAGTGGATAACCTGATTTATCCCAACTAAATGGCTCATTAGTTCAGGCAGCAAGGCAATGTTTGTGTGTTGCTGCAGTTGTGTGTGGTTTTCCTCCAGAGTCTGCAGTTCCACAACTGGCACCCACTCAGGCACACACCACCCTGATTGTTGATTAACCACAGCAACAGCCTCGCCACAGTCAGGCATGGTTGGGAAAAAATTATTTGTTTCCAAATTTATTCTGAACTCTCAGACAACCTTTACTCCAACTTCCTCTTTTTTACCACTAGCTGAGTTTTTCTTCCTATCACAGCTTGCAGTGGTCAGTCCCAATCGTGCCCATATAACTTGGGGGATTTTAGTGGCATTAGACCCTAAACTGCAAATTCTCAGTCAGATGCAGACACTCAGTTCCCATGGATGGTATGAATATTCCTGTGATACAGGCCTTGGTAGATCAGTGACCTGAATATATTTTAAAAACTCTGAGTAATTAAACCCCCATTCTCTACCTGAGGAGCACTGAAACTCATTTTGAAGTTGCCTTTTTGATTACTATGATGTGTATAAATTACAGGATTGCATAGAGAGACTGGAAAGAGAATTACATGTCACTTCTGTAACCATGCAAGGCAAAGAATCTATTTTTTAATCTTTAATTAATGACATTCTGCAAAAATTCTGTAGGTCTCTTATGGCAGTCAAAATTTTCTTCTACGAAATGAGCACAGATGAGAAAAAACCCAGGATCAGTGCTTTGATTGGGCTGCTCTGCCCAGTGTAACTGGCAAGAGTACAGAAAGAAAGTTCCATTACAGCTGTGTTAAGAATTACCTGTAAGTTTTATGGGTTTCCTAAAACTACAGGTGTCCATCAAGAAGGAGAAAGTCCTTGCAGCAGCCCCAAAAGTCAGGTTGGTTCAAAATCCAGGGTGCTACAAAGCAGAGTTTAAGGCTGTCTGTCCTGGCAGTTCCACTAATTGTATATTCCAGCATCTAAAAGTCTTGGTCAATTATGATACTTCAGAAAATGTCAGTAAGCACCAGAAAGATGACATGGATTGGATATATAAGACTGCTGTGTGAAGTTGTGTAATAAATCAAGATTCATTAATATTATGATTTATTAAGATTTTAGGAGGATGAAGTAAAGATGGACAAGTCTGTCTAATGACATTCAGTTCACTGCCTTACTTCATTTGCAATATTACTCAAAGCAGTTTTATTGCACAGTAAGGTTTTCAGACTTGTGTTCTCTGAGTTTAGGAAAACTGTACCTTTTCCAGCACATCTGGAGACTGTAGCTTATGTAAGAAATTAATCTCTTTTCTCTGGAAATATTCCCGTTCTTTTATATATTGCATTTCTTTTATTCATCTCTTTTGACTTGTTGCCAGTTTATGAATACAGATCCTTCAGCCATTAGTGCATATTCCTACTTCATTACAATCAGCACAAGTTCTACCATGCAAAGTTCAGCCTCTATATCCTGATCTTTTCTGTTTGATTAACAAACCATAATTACAGCTGAAGGTGAAATGTATATTGCCTTAACCAGGAGATAGGAGTAATTTCATTTCACCTAATTTATATATATGTATTTAAAAATGTGCCCATACATATACTGAAAAAAAGGAATTAATCTGGGAGATGGATGATACAGCACATGAAACAAAATAAACCAGCTATAGATTGGAAGTCTTGCATTTCCCTATTTGAGGAGAATGACGTGCAAGATTATTGAGTATTTTTTAAACAGGAGCATTCTCCAGTCTTGAAAATCATAAATGACACCTGGCTGAAATGAAAAGAGAGGATAAAGCAAGACTTTAAGTTCTGAAACTGATAAAGGTCCCCTAGGAAACTCCCCATAAATATTCTAATATAATTAAAAGGGTTTAAAGTAGTCCATAAAGTAAAGGAATTGATGTGTCTCATATGCAGTATTTTTGCCTAGACTTCACCAGAGAAACCATAAACAAAAGACTATAAAGGCCACAGCTGAAATGAGCTCTTGCCAGCTGGGATTCTTGTGAAGACACATGTGTCACCAAGGACTCCAACAGCAAACTGTAGCCAAGAGACCTCTGAAAGTTAGGAGTGAGTAACAGCCAGGGACTGACTTTCAGGTAAAGCAGGCTATTGGTGAGAACACTGCTAAAAATCAAATTAATAGAACAACTACATTTGAAATTATGGAAGCAGGTGAATAAAAATGATAAAGCAAACACTATTCCTACTTTGAGATTGGATTCTGATTTGCCTCAGTTCCAATGCTGGGTCTGTCAGGGCTTCACTTGGAGCTCTGTGTAAGAGCAGAGATTTAGTCTGGGCTTTGCTGCTGGAGTGGTGGAAATATAACATTATCTGAGGGTACACAGCCAGGGAGGGGCTGCCAGACCCTCTTCCTCTGTTTCCTCTGCAAGAGCAAATGTGGAAATATCTGTCAGCTGCAGGAGGGTGATTTGGGGACAAATTTAAGTTGTGAAAGGGCTGTGGCTAAAAAGAAAGCTATCAGCTTGTAAACCAGGAGTATGTGTAATCACCTCTTTAATAAGTGAATTTACAAAACCCATATACAGCAAAGGCCTCCTTATTGAGCATTTCCCTCCCAGCATTACAGTTCAAGCAAATTTGGTGTTTAAAATACTCTGTTCAGGATTTTAAAACCAGAGAGCAGCAATAGTGGTACACTGAAATTTTTAAGGCATTTGAAATGAGATTATACTCAGCTTGCTTACAGAAATGAGAATAACTCTTATTTTTCATTCAAAAGTTGTAAACTGGTGCCAGACTGTATGTGTGTGTGATGCTTTTGAGAATTCGGGATGGACACTTAGGATTTAACATCCATTTTTCATTAATCCAAACATAGTATGCTCCATTTAAATGCTGCCTTTTCTTCTGCAGGAAAGAAGACATCCACATTGCACTTATTAAACTTTAATTAAACTATATGTCTAGGAAAAGAATGTCCCTACTGTAAACACTATGTGGGCCAGCTATACTGTAGTATTTAATGTTTTTATAAGGAGGTAGCATTTTTATCTGTTTTCAGGGAGCAATGCACCTGAGCAATGTAGCATATCTGCAGCCTGAATTTCAGCCCCATTGCCTTGATAGCAGGGTTTTCTCCAGGGTGTGTGTTCTTAGAGTGATAATGTATAACATGAAAACAACAAAAGGTCAAACCTTGTCGTCTGAATGAGAATTTTAGGTTTGAATGTAACAAATCATAATGCATAGTACTCATTATAAAGTTGTTTGTTTAGTCTTAGCATCACCTTTTTCAGGGTAAGGTGTTGGCTTAGCAGATCCCAGATCCATGCAGTACTCCCAGTGCAGCTCTTTGATAAGGTACCTTCTCCAGGAGCAGAGTAGTTATTCCTAGAACTACAACCACCTCTCTCAGGCATTCTGCACCACAGAATCTCTAAGGGCAGCAAGGAGACTTGGAACCATTAGACTTTACTTCAGCTCTCTGCCTGGAATGACTCAGAAATGATGGAAGCCTAATGTTCCCTCCCCCTTTTTGTACCTCCGAAGCACCTAAGGAGCTCCCCTTCCTCCTCTGTTTGATGGAGTAAATAAAGGAATAGGCTGTAGCTCCTCACTCTGGGAATTTTAATTCTATATAAAGACCCTCATTTTGGCCCTTCCATTAAGCCCAAAGAGACAAAATTTCCCCCCCATTTCAGAAGAATGCTGTGCTGTTGTCAATGTTGAGGCAGATTATTAGGAAGATTTGCAAGAATAACTACTTTAAATGGTCACATTCATTTTAAAGAAAAGAAATATAATTGGTATTTGCATAGAAGAAAATGGATGAATTTAGATTTTAGTTGATTATAATTATTGTCATCATAATCATCATCATTATCTTTGTATGTCTAAATGACTGATTCAAAGAAGAATTTTTAACACATTTCACATGTCAGTGCAATTCTTTTCTGTTTTGTGCTTTAGTGCTTGGGGTTTTTCATTTGCTTTTTTCAGTCTGCACTTTTCATGGAAGCTATTGTAATTTTCTTAAAAGGTGGAAAAATGTTTCAAAAGAAGTCAAATCTAGAAGTACGACATAAGTCCTTTTTTTTTTCAATAAAATGTAATCAAATTGTACAGAAAAATAGGTACATAAATACAAAGTGAGATGGCACTTTGAAATGCTCCTAAGAAAGAGATTGTAAATAGTGAGGTGCTACCTAAATCTGGCCTTTTGAGCCAGACAAGGGATGTTAAACAGGGATAGTTGCACACAAATTAGTAGGTGAACTAATTGAAGTGGTAGTGCATCCAGATGAGGGTTGCATTCCACAAGTCCATTAATGAACTGGAACTGTATGTAGACACTGAGCTCCTAAAGATTTTCAAAGTTCCTAATAATTGTTTGTATTTCAGTACTATGTATACTCATCCAGCTGGGATTTAATTCTGTATTCCCTGGTAATGTTGCTACAGTAGACTGTGTGTATTCAGCTAGTAAATCTATATTGTGTGAGTTTATCAGTATCAGCAGTTATGAACAGTTCAGATCAACAATATTTGTTGGTGAAAGCTGTTGCCTTTTTACTGAGTTTATATCACATCAAACCAGAGATGTGCAATCAAGACTACAAAGGCTGTATATTGTGCATAGCAAAATAAAAGTTTCATAATTCCCATTTCCCTGATGACTTTGAAATGACTATGAAAAGCATTTTGCAACAGAGGGATCATCATAGCTGGTGTGATAGCTGCAATTCCTGATACCTGGCATCTGTGAAAAACAGGGCTTGATCTTCCAAAACGTAACCTTTCATGTTACTTTATTTTGTTCCTTTACTCTTCCATGAGGGCCAGTGAGCCAAGTGCTAAAATGCTGTTTCTGACCAGGGTTACTGTGACTCATGGAAACAATTGCTCCCTGCAGTCTTGCAGATGGCAGTTTCCTGATAGCCTCTTTTCAGATGGCTTCCTGTGTGACAAGGAATTCCCTAAATAGGAATTGGGAAGATGGATTCTATGGGAAGCCTTACTTGTCTTTGTTCAATTAAGTTATGGTGTCTTCTTTCCTATTTACTTGGGATGAATAGAAGCACGTTCAGGACACTACACAGAAAGATATCTTAAAAGCACACTTAGAGCTGTAAATACTCACAGATGAGATGCCTCTGCCCAAGAGATGGAGTGAGGAGAGCTTGTTGGAAGGATTGTCCTGAGTGCCTGCTGTCAGGACTGACAATTGATGAGCTGCAGCACAGCTATGGAAAACTTCTGCCCAAAAGACAGACTTGAAGTTTCCTCACTACATCCAGGAATTTGAATTTTTAACATATATTTTGTATGGAAAAGGATTGCACTGAAAGATGCTGGATTCAAATAAGTTTCACTTAATGGCAAATATCAGCGAACCCAGGATTCCTGGCTAATTTCATGCACTGAAGTGACCACAGTGTGTTCAATCAACATTCATTATTATCATAGCAAAGAAAATTGGTGTCTGAAATTCCATCACTCTAAGCAAAACTATTTTTTTATTTTCAACAGTTTTCTTAAATTCTATTGATTATATAAAATTAAGCACAGTCTTAAATAGAGAGATCACAGTTCCATTTTTAAAACTTAAACTATACTGTACATTTACATTTTAGGGGAAAAATATTTACATTGCAAAGTCTCTATTAAACCTTGCTTTATTATATATTCATAGACCTTGTGGGGAAGATCTTGTCTTAGTTAAAATCATAATGGAATCAAATTGTAGGACATCCCTCCAGAAAAAATTCTGAAGAAATACTTTTGGTTTACAGTGCTCCTCAATGCAAAATACTCTAAAATTCATAATACTAATGAAAGATACCAGCCATAGTCTCTCAGGATACTAACAGGTTTTAACATTATAAATATGGGTAAGGAGAATTTTTAAAAACTCAAACTACAGGATGGTTATGCATTAAATAATTATGATCACAGGTGTTCCAGCCTGTACTTTCAATTCATGGCCTGATCATCTTTGTGCCTCCACAAGTCACTGGTAATTCCATCAGAAAGTCAATGAAGTTAAAGCATATAAAGCCAGGTTTATGTAAGATTACATATTTTTTGTGGGTTATCAATGTTTGTCACATCAACCTTGATGTGACAGTAAGAAAGAGGAAAAAAAGATAGATAAAATCAATAATGTCTCCTGAAGATGAAGAAAGGCATTTTTTTTTTTCATATGACTTTATCCCTTTATCCAAAAGCTCACAGAACATACTGAGACAGAGACTGGTCAAGTTAAAAACAAAACCTGCTCTTAAATATTTGATTCTGATCTCACTTGGAGTTCCTTTGACTGAGATTCAGAGAGACTCAATTCTGCTGTGGATTCAGCCTCACCATATCAGGCTTTGTGACAGGGGTAAAACAGCAGAATGAGTCCCCAGTGAGACCTTTCCCTCCACTTCCTGTAGAGAACTATGGAGTATCCTGTAGCTAATCTCATGAAATACTTTCTTTTACTAATAAAAAAAGTAGGTTCATTATATTTTCTTCAACTCTTTTCAGAGCTGTGAAAAGGGTGACCCAAGAGCTGGGAGAGTGGCAGGAAAGCCTCAGGACCAGGCTCACTCCTTGGGGAGTTGAAAAATTGATCAGAATTCTGAAGGAGAAGCTTTTGTAAGGTCTGTGTGAAATCAGGAGTCAGCACTTGTGTAGATCACTGGCCTGAACTTTCCCATACCTGTCTTCTGTTCTCCCTAGACTGCCTTTCTAATTCCCTATACATCCCAGACCTCTTACTTAGGTGGGATTTTTATTCCTCTAAGAGAGTGTGAGGTAGAACATCCTGGACTTCACCAACTGCAAACAGTATCCCAAATGAAAGTATTTACCTATTTTTAAATTTGTATTCTAAGTGAAATGCTTCCAACCTTCCCAGGCACATGCTTCAGGGATCAAAGGGTAAAAATGGCATTTACTACCTCAACCAGTTTGGACCCATTCCATTGATTTGTACTCCAGACTGATTTCAGTAAGAACTGGCAGCACAGATTGATATTACCTTATGGATGTCAGAAGAAATGTAGTGTTTTAAAAGGCAGTATCATAAAATTGATGTACAATGCAAAATACCCATTGATCCCCATTTCTGTCAATAAGATTTCTATAATTTGAAGATAGTAAAACAGTGAAATGTCTGGTAGTATCCAAGGTAAAAATACCACTCACTTCCATGGAAACAGAAGCAGGTCTAAATTATGAATACTAAAATATTATCTGTGTAATTAAGTACTTAAATATTATTTAATTACTGGTTTGGGTATTAAAAAATCAAAGTACCTTTAGAATTTTAAAATACGGTGATTTCTTAATATTTACTCTCACGCTTATAAAAGATCTGGACTCCTGAATGATGTAAATCAATTATCCCTGTGTGTGTGAAATGCTGTAACAAGATCAATGAGACCTGAACACAAGGAGGCATCTTAGGATAACAGCTGCAGATGCACACATTCTGTGGTACAAACCAACCAAACGAACACACACTGCTCACCCTGATGGTTCTCCCTCCCCCACAGAAAATCCCTGCCATTACCCTGCCCAACTGTAAAGGCATAAAAGGAAAACCAAATGAGAGCAGGTAGCAGTCAGGATACCAGCAAAGTACAATAAATGGTCACCCTTAGAGCCGAGGTAAAAGGAATGCTTTGCATTCAGGTTGGGAATTTATTTTAGATGGGACTTAATGGTCAGACTCTGCTTACAACCAAAAGCTGTACAGTTAATGGCTCTATGGAAAACTGCAAGGATGGAGCTTTACTGCCTAAAATGCATATTGGTTTTAAAGATGAGCTCAAGATGATTACTTTCACAATATGAATTATCTGCCAATTGGATTTCTACAAAGTAGATTCAATAAAATATGGAAAATTTTTAGTCAATAAATCAATTACACTTCCACTGAGTCTGGATATCTATAAATTGCTTTCTCATTGATGAAATTCTGTTTATGAAAACCTATTTTCAAGGAAATGACTCCTAAGATTTTTATTGGGAAATGCTTTGCAGTTAAAACAGAAATGAGAATTAATGGAGGGACCACAGGAGCCTTATATGTATAAAAAAAATTCCACAAACTTTTTTTTGTTTCTTGAAGTAGAATGTGATGTCCATGTTTAAAAATACCAAAAAAATATAAAGAAAATTAAATACCTTCTTATCCCACTAGATGGTGGTGCCTTCAGATTAGGGCTGAGATGCTCAGACAGACACTGCAGGAAAACTTTTGCTTTCTTTAACTGACCTGTAAATGTGGAGAGTGAGAGATGAGGTTAATCTTGTTCCTCTGGGAATAGCAACAAGCATTTGGGTATAATGACTTACTGAATATATTGCAGTACATGGATTTGTGTCCACAGTGCTTTGCTATGAAGTGTGTTTTAACTTCAATACACATCTAATAGTATTAATTTTTCTTCCTGAAGAAGAAAAGGGGCAAACAATATTGAACCTTAATGATGGTTGTATCTTGTGTAAAACAGCCTTGCTCCACTGAGGTCCTGGTCCTTTTCTGCCCTCTCTCCTCAATCAAAACCCAGATTAAAGTAGGGGATCATTAGCAATGACTGCATCTTGTATTCATGGATTTCATTGGAACAAGCTTTAAAGTACCACTCACATTTTTGTATGACGAATGTACCACTGGCTATCAGAAAAGGTATTTGCATATCTGTTAGACAGAAAGTGATAGTGCCAAACATGGCAGGTGACATCTCTGCAGTGATAACACAAGAGACATTTTGATGAATAGGAAAAGTAGATGGGACCTTGTTTGAGAGAGTATGTTTGTGCTTTAGTTATCTCAGGCTCTGTAGTAAATGGTCACATCCTTCATGCCTCATGCAGAGCTTGAGCTGGGAGCTCAGGGCAGGTTCTGTGAACTGCACAACTTTTCTCAAGGGCTGCATTTGTCGAGGGCTGTCCCAAGAGGAGGCCCCAAGTCACACTGAGTGCATGGAGGGAGCCTGGAGGCACCGGCTCACCCCAGACTGGAGCAAGGTTAGGGCACACTGAGTATTAAATGTGCAACTCTGCCAGTGAGCAGCCAGCAGTCCTGCCCACACAGGCTCTCCCAAACCATCCACAGCTCCCTGAGTCCAGGGCAAGCCATGGGGACAAGCTGCTGGGTGCACACTTGTTCCAGAGACCACTGTCCCAAATCTGTGCGAAGTAGTCAATGATCAGGCAGAAGCAATGTGTGAGACTTGCACGGGAAAAAATAAAATATCTGAACTGTTTTCATTGTGCTTAAATATCGTGATGCACATGCTTAGTGTGAAAAATTAGCAAGATGAAAATTAGTAAGATGAAAAAAAAGATTAAAAAGCTGCTTTATAGATGAACAACTCTAGTCAGGTAAGCTTTAACATTCGGCTTTCCAATTTACTTTTTAAAGATGGTGTAATGGAACAAAGAAGTTAAGGATGACCATGTGTGTCTTGGAAAAGACAGCATTGATCAAGAAGCCCAGACTTCTTTTGTTGTCCGTAACTGTTGTTGCTCAGTGGGTTTTACTCACATCACCCAAATGGGTCATCCCATTTATAATTCCTGGAGTCATTTAGAAACCAGCCCTCCTTCCAGCACAGTTTGCTTCATGCTTATTTGCTGTATGTTCCCTTCCATTTATTCTGTTCCTCCTGTTCTACTCCTTCACCTTTTGATTCCCATGTTTGCAACGTCTCCTCAATTTCCTATTTCTGTTGCAGGTAACAATGAACAGCAGCGCAATGCTGAGATATGCCACATTAGTGTGATTTCCAAGATTACAGACCCCATAGTCCAGAGACTTCCATGTAAGAATGTCGCAGCCAAAAAAGGCTTAATCTGAGACTTTTTAACGAGCACTTAGCAGGGAACTCCTTTGTATATACAGAGGACTGAGGCAGAAAAATGGATACAGAAATGGATGTGGATGCCTGGTTCTTCTGTAGAGCTTTCATTGTTTTGCATGTTAGAATCTTTGCAACTGTCTTTTCTCTAGAAAGGTGGGCAGGATTTTCTGAAATCCTAAAGAGGCAAAATTCACTCAAATCATTGTTACTTGCTGCCATTAGGGGTTGAAATGCAGCATTTGCCAAGAGTGCAAGTTCCTTTATTTGATCCCTTTGACTGTACCAGTATAACTGCCAATCACAGGAAATACCTCTAATAACTCTTCCTTTTACTTAATAAGGAATACCACATCTTTAAAACATTAGAAACAGATGTCACTGCATTACTTCACTGCTGATGTATGTAATAGAAATGACACACTAATTAATTTAATGCAGTATAAATGTACTGATTATTTATCATGGCTGACAATAAAATTATGAAAACATTCAATTACAATCAGTGGTAATTCATTATTTATTGATTCTGCGTTATGCACACATTAATACAATACATTTAATCACCTAAGAGAAGGGATCATTTTTCTATTGATACTTACACATTTAGATTCATCAGTTTTATGTAAAATCTGTGATGTTTAGGTGGGAAGTTTTAATCCACAATTCCAAAAAAACCTCAACTGAAATGTCAGAACTAAATTGAATACAAGTGTCAAATACGAGTGCGTCTAGAAAAATGTGGGCACAAAGAATGACACACTAATTTCAGTCTCTTCTTTTTCTCACGTCAGTGGCCTACATTTGTTAATATAATTGTGGGTACTCTTTCTCAAGGAATCCAAGGCATTAAACACTAACCCAGCAAATAGCTAATACTGTTTTTTCTTCCTTTTGAAGCCGTTACTCAGAATTAGCACCACCAGGGCTTTGCATGCTCAGGACATAACTCAGAGCTCACCAGGGCAGGTTACCAGCCTTCAATTGGGCCCTGAGAAATGTCATTGCTAAGGATGAGGAGAAGGTTGTTGTGACTAAGACCCCAGTTGGGTTGGAATTCAGAACAAAAAGTGTTTCATTTTGTTATGATTAGGGTGCATTGCAATTGCGTCTTCCAGTTATTTTTTATCCTTCATTTTGGACCCAAAGTTACCTTTTTGAATCTATGTTCACATTTATTCCCTCACACTTATTTAGGGGACAATCCAACTTCTTTACTAAAAAGTAGTATTTTTTTCCTATAATCTACTCACATTGGACATACCTCTATGAAGTCCATTAAAAAAAAAATTATATTAAAAAAAATCACATTGTGATATCTATGGAATTCCTATTTTTATTGTCCTCCCTTCATGTTTGGCCATAGGAAACTGAGATAAAGCACAAACATCACTACTGAGCTTTCCAATCTTCCCTAAACAAAATTATTATTTTTAGTTAATACCCTGCTGCTTCACTTAGAAAGCTGTCATTAGTTTTTCTCAGTGTCTTTCCCTCATCAGGTGTGTCACCCATCATTTTCTCCCTGGATCCCATGGAGAGCAGGAGCCATGTTCATGCCAGCTGGCAATAAGTAATTTGCAGAATGCTGCTGACTGGGGCTTTCCTCTCTCCTCCTGCATCAGGGAAGGGCTTTTTCCCATTTCACTCCAGTGGGGCATATGCAAGGATGATAAAAACAAAAACAAACAAATGGAACCTTTGCTTGACATCTTGCCAATGACAAACACAGCCAATTTTTGTATAGGATTAATACACAATACACCTATATTTCTATAGCTGCCAGTGTAAGAAAACAGAGTGTTTTGCACACCAGTCAAAAAGGAAGAGAAAGAATGAAACCTTACTTTTAAAGTAATATTCTGAAATACTTATTTCAGCTATAGGGAGGTTTAGTAGTTTGTACACATTCAGATTACATACTGCTGGACTCCATTCAAATAAACCATCTGGATACTTTATAACTGACAAGATATTACTGTATGATTGTTAGGCTTTAGTAACTTTGCCTCGTCTTTAACAAAATTACGGAGAAATAATAATATTCATGGATATAGTTGATTCATATATGCTTAGTTGAACTGGACAGCTGCCTGGCATTAATTCTCAAACCTTGGGCATTTCCTAAGTTTCAGAGCAGTTCTTCTCTCCATGGACAGTCACCTCTCAAGGGTACTGCTTTTACTACAGCCTTTATGATTTTATATTGCTTCATGCCACTCCAGCTCGCTGGGTGTTGATGCGCAAGGCTTCCTCTGGCCTTGCGAAAATTCAGTCTTATTTAGAAATATGTTTAGCTTATGGAAGACATTAAAGTCAAAAAGGAAAAAGAATTCTCATGGTGGATTTTGATTGTCGCATTAATCTCAAATGGGGAAAAAAAAACTGTTTAAAAGGGCAATGTTTGAATCTGATTTATTAAATCTCCTAATGGAAATTATGTTCAGAAAATTAATGCCCAAAAGTTTCCATCTGAAGTCAGTTATGTGCTATTTCTATAATTTCCAGTATATAAATATCTCAGATGAGTTCAGGGCTTGATTGTACTGAACACTTTGCCAAAGTAAGTAGCCCCTGCCCCACAGAGCTTCCAGTCTAAGGTTAGAGCCTAAAAAGATGCATGAACTAGTTCAGAAAATACGAGAATTCTTATTGAATGGTATTAAATTAAACTAAGTTATGTGAAAATTCTGCCTTGGTTTCTGGCAGTGAGGTTAGAGACCTACAACCAGCGGCTAGGCTTCTTAGAACACATAAAATCAATGGGGAAAGGAGAGGTTCCTCCAGAGTGTAATTTAAGATCATTTATGTTCACAAATATAGCAATTTAGTTAGCACGCAGTCATCTTCTCTCATCTAAAATGGGATTACTCATAATGCAAAAACATTAAACTTTGCAGAGAAGGTGCCTAAATAAGCAAGCCTAACAAAAGGAAAGAGAAGATGGCATACACAGGCACTGGAATAATGGAAATAGCTGAAAAGTTCTGTTGGTATTGCTTGCTTGTCCACTTGAAAAAGTTTTGTTTATTCTCTTCTGCTTGCTTTGTTGAATGCCTTAGGAGAAAGCTAAAAACAAAACAACAAAAAAGGAAGGGAGTGAAAAAGTTAAAGGACTAGGAAAGAAGGAAAGATACAGAATGAAAACCGGTGGCAACAAGCAGGCAAGAGGGATGTTGAAACACATGAAAAACGGGTAGAGGGTGGGAAAAGAGGTGTGATATAACAGGGGGAGAGGGTGAGAAGTAAATAACCAATGTAGCCAATGTGCCCTGGCTCTGCTCAGTGTCTGATCATCCTTCGGCTCCACTTGTTCAGGGAGAAGGAACGCACGAGGCTTGGCAGTTCTTGGGTCACCCGTCCTGCACCGGGTGGAGGCACAGGACGTGCCCGGCTCCCAGGATGTTCGTGCACTGAGGTACCCCGTGCTGCTTCTGGAGGCTGCGGGAGGAGAGGGCCGCTGAAGCTAACCCACAAATGATGCCGCATCGAGGCCGGGAATTTCAATCAACTGCGTGCCAGACCTCCCTAGAACGGGCTTTGCCTGGTGTGAGACACCACAAACTTCCACATCTCTCGCACCTCCCTCCGTCCTGCTTGTGCCCGTCTCTGGAGGGGCTCGGCTTGCTTTAGGCCTGGCTCAGCGGCCGTGGACCCGCACCCCTGTGCTGTGCCGGTGCCACCGCGCTCGGTGCGTTCCCGGTCCGCGTTCGTCTCGTACCCATCGAAGCCTCGCCTCGCCACCCCCTCTCCCCATTCCCTTCGGCTGTGGCGTGGCGCAGGTGTTTTAACACTTACAAAGGTGCCAGGGCGCAGCGACCGCTCCAGCTCCCCGGGGAAGGGATGGGGACGGCCCCGGCACTGCCTCCCCTCCGCTCCTTTCCCTCAGAGCGCGGGGGAGCGCCCGCGGGACCCCCTCCCGGTCCGGGAACCGAGACCCCATCACAGCCCGGGGAGCCCCGCGGGATCCCGTCACAACGGGGGGAACGGGACCTTCTCCCAACCCGTGGAACGGCAGCCCCTCGCGGCCCGAGGGTCCCCCCGAAACTTTGCGCCGAGTTGCGGGCGCAGGGACGCGCTGCCCTCGGCGCCTCCCGCCCCCCGCCCCAGGTGCGCGGCCGGCGCTGCCCCGCCC
>VZRF01002083.1:1036099-1135580 GCA_013396875.1 Vireo altiloquus
GGGGCTTAGGGGGAGCGGGGCTGGGGTGCGGCGGTGCCGATATGGAAAACTTTGCCTGCTTCCATCAGCCCCGCGGTGGCCGGGACCGCCGGGCAGCGGAGCGGCTCTGCGCGCCGGTCTCCAAACTTTTCTCCAAGCAGGAAAAGCCGATAGTTCCCTAAAACACTCCTTAAAAAAAAACCCAACCAAAACCTTAAACCCAAAAGTTTTCTCCGTTATTGCTGTCCCGCTGAAGCCCGGGATTGTGCTCCGGTCCCGGCGCTCCCGCGGGCCGTACCAGCCGGGTGCCCGGGCAGGGGCTGCGGGTCCCGCTGCCCCCGGAGCCGCTCCGCTCCCGCACTCGCAGCTCCGGAGCGGCCGCAGCCCCTGCCCTGCCCGGCTTCGGTCACCGAGTCCCCGGATCCCTGCTGGGTCCTGCATACTTGGGGTTATAATCCTGGTTTGTGACCTCATGGCTACTGCCTTTAGAAATGATAATGATCTAAATAAACACAAAACCCTCTCGGGGCTCGGCAGGAACACTGGTGCCGTGGGGCAGGGTGTAAGGCAGGGACTTCGGAGATGACATTCCCTGCTTCAGCAGTTGGTAAGGGACGTCTCCAGAAACATTTCCATGTCAGCGTGCTGCTGCTTTCTGTAGCAGCAAACTTTCTTTACAGACGCTTCAGCGAGCTTTGGGTGCGATATCCGACCTGCAGCGTGCAAATGTTCAGTAACTTTGGGCTTTGTGCCACTAGTTCGACCTGCTTAGCACTGAATAGGGGTTTTATTTTTTAATAACAACTTACCTAATTTCGTGCCTGTTCGGGGCCTGATCCCGGTCTCGCTGCTGTGAGCTGAAGCAGGAGCAGACCGGGCGTCATTCTCCAATGCAGCGTTTGCTTTGTTTCAAATCACTTTATATTACAGGTGACGGTTTAGAGATGCACTTAATTCCTTGATATGTTAATATGAGCTATGTGCTTTCTTTCTTGCTCCTGTTTCTGTACCACCTTCTCCCGCTGCCTATTTCAATGTCAGGCACCTCGATGACATCACACCTACTGCTTTATTAAAGTGGTGGGTTTGAAAGTAAGGTCTGAGACTTACATGAATTTTATTCAAATACATTAGATTACTAAGAGGCACATTTAACATTTAAATGCTTCTGTGAAATGTTTCTGAGACTCGACGAGCATGAAAGTTGATGGTTAAAGAAATACATCTCGTTAATTTCTGTGACCATGCCAAAGTTTTCCATTAGGGAAATACAGGATCTGATCTGATGATGCAGCCTGTAGATGCAGTCTAATGATTTCTGCTCTCTTACAACCAGTGATTTAAAATCTCAAGATGCTGGAGTGTTAAATGTTTAAAACTTCTATTTCCCAACTCTTTTCCCCCCACTTCTCTTTGAGGAAGACTTGTGGGCGTTATAGGATGAGGGAATGGGTAGTGCAGGGAGCAGTGGGCAGAGCGGCCAGGGGAGCTGTAGGTGAGGAGCCAGTGATGCTCCAGGAGGAAGGAGCAGTCCTGGATCGGAGCCTGGGGAGAGGCTGGAGATGAGGCAGAGCAGTGCGAGGAGGCTCCTGCAGGGCACAGCCGCGTCTGACCCCAGGCAGAGCTCTCAGCTGAGACTCACACGTGTTGAATGTGCTTAAGCTCTCCCCACCCTGCTATGAAAACGTCGTATTTTTACCTGTCCAAGAATAGCAAATCCCTGTATATTTCGTTTGTTTGTGCCTTATGAAAATGCCACTGGTTGGAAGAACCTGCTCGCATTGTTTTGCATTTGCTGTTTCAGGTGTAAGGCATGAGGAGTGTTATCTGCACACCTGAAACTTTGCTCCAGGATTGTAACTTAATGTTAATTATATTCTGTCATGCTAATTAAATGCTTAATACCTCATTTTATTTACAGATTATTATTTTCCTTGAACAGTCCGTACATACTGGAGAGAATGTTGGGTAAAAATAGTTAAATACATGAATACTCTTTTAATTATTTTTGTTCCTTTGAAGTGACCTGGGAAGCACTGACGTGCACGTTATTAGCAAATCAAATGCAGTAGAACTGTTGAAAAACATGCTCTCAATATTTAGTTATTTACCTGGAAAGTAAAGGCTTGAAAATACATGATCTTTTAGAAATTTTGCTCTCAACTCAGAAGACTGTGCATTGCTTTTCTAGGTTTTTTTTTTTGTTTGATAGGGATTTGTATCTGTATTTGAATATTGTAAAAATGCTGCAGTAAACTCAAGAGGTACCAGAAAAAGCAGTAATAAATGCTGGGTATTGTTATTTTCACTGGTAGTTGACTTGTAAAAGTCGGCATCTCTTACGTTAGTGTGCGCTTTTAGTAATTTTTTTTAATTGGAATGCAAATCATCAATTATATATAACTAAAAAAAGAGACAAATTCTATTTCTGTTGCTTACTCCATTGCATTTTTTGGTTAAGTTTGCCTGCAGAGCTTGTGAGAGCTGCAGAGAAATACACCCGTGGGCGAAAGTTTTTTGGTGTTTGCGTTCTGTAACAGGAGTTACTATGTCCAGCAGCTTTGACCTGTGTATTTTTGTAGTACATTCACATGTAATGTTTAAATTTGCATCAACATGTTTATGGAATGTTCCTAAAATGTTTGTGGTTAGCCAGCACCATGCACTCTGATTTGCAAGCAACATTTGTGAAATGAAACTAACTGCTCATTTCATTACAGGTCCCACCTTCAAGTGAGTACAACAGACTGACAAAATCTAGCTCCTGATGGGCAATGCCTTAGAAGATTACTTAAATTACAGAGGCATGCTTAAATTTAGTAGTAAAGCATAATAGTTACTTAATTAAAAAAAACCCAAACAAATTATAATGAGGATTCATTTTAAAAATGAAATTTTAAACTGTAGTAAGAACATGTTTATGATTGTACATATGTCAATTCTGAAAAATAGGATTTTATTGGTATGATCACAACCTCTTCCACAGGGTTCTGTATGTGATGGGTGCTGTTGGCTACCAAAAAAGCATAGTGTTGGTCTGGATAAAGCAGTGAATAGTCAGAATACTTTACAGAAAAGAGCATTTCAGTGCATGGCATATTTTTTATGATTTAAAGTAAGGAGTTAAGCTAATATTTTGTATTACTTCAGCTATTCATAAACAATAAAAGGCTTTAGAAATGAATTTAAGCAGTAAATGCAGACATTTAATTTTACGAGATAATGAGGGTCTAGTCATGTTGACTATTAAAAGCTACCCTATAGTCAGCAGTACTCTGTCTTTTATTAGGAGACTGATGTCAAGATTATAATTAAAGCAATCCACCCATGTAGCATTGCACACAGCTTCCTGTATATTGATAGGAAATGTGGACATCTGATTGTCCATAAACTTCTTTCTCTAAGTGGATATTTAACCTGCATTCAGACTTGGCCAAATATGTGAATTTTGGAGGTGTTAGCATTTTTAAATAAAGAAAGATCAGTTTTTCAGTTCTCTTCCTTGGAGAGGAGGCTCACTTCAAACACTCTGGAGAGAGATCACTGGCAAAGTGGATTCTGCTTGAGATAGAGAAAGGAATTTTCCCACTTTCTGAGCAGTGCAGTTATGCTTTTGGAAAAATCCCTCTTTCTTTTTGGAGATCTTGAAAGTCTGTGCCTGTTCAAAACACCTAAAATACTTGAATATTTTCATCAGATGCATATCTAATCTGGAGAACCCTTGATTAAAATTCCCTTCTTTCTTCATAGCATTAGAGCTCTCTATTTGAAGTATAACATGCTTTTCCTCCAAAATGGAGTATTTGTATGATTCCTGCATGTGAATATGCATAATACATATGTAATTTTCTACTGAGACTTCTACAACTGAAAAATACTGTGTTTTTGTAGCAAAGACAAAAAAGCTAAACAATTAGGTATTAATGATATTCTTGTTGCATATTCAAAAGGTCTTTGCAAGCATTTCTTCTCCTTTTTTTCTTTTCACCATTTCAACCTGCAGAACTCTTCACTGTCACTTCAAATCACACAATTCTACAAAGATAAAACAACATTTAAACTCATTTGCTTTGGGAGGAAAATTGAGCATTTGCACCCAATAAGCCTGATTGTGGAACTGCATGCAAATTGTGTTTTGATTTATCTCTTTTGCACTTTTTTCCATTTGAATTGATCTTGCATTAATTTCGCCAAGCGGCTCTGTGAGGCTGCAGATGTTGCCCTGTGTTTAATAAATCAATGAGACAGATCTGAATGAATCACTTCAGATGGATTCTCTGCTCGGTTTGATGTCTAGATGTTATTCTTAGCTTGTTATCATGACAGATGCATTAATGTTCCCATACACTGCCAGCAATGTCAAAGAGATTGAAGCTTTTAAAGTGGCGGTATCCCCTTTTCCCCCTTCTGTTGGAATAACGAAATTGCCTTTAGGAATAGGTCAAAATATAAATTTAATCTTGGCATTATTGTAGGGAAGATGCTAAACTTCTGATCATATTATAACAGAGTCAGGCAAATGCAGATTCTTACAGAATGATTAATTATTCCCAAATAGTGGAGATCAATATTAAAATCTAAACATAGGATAGCTCCTTAATAGAGTAACCGCTTTCTCAACATTAATATTTCATTGTAATAGGAATGATACGAATAAATAATATAAGACCAGAACATGTTAAAAGTGTTGCTATAAATAGAATATCATTGTGTCTGAATTGATTACAAGCTGAAGTAAAGCTTTTTCTCTTTTTTCTTCTTTTTCTTTTTTTACCTCATTAAGAATTTTCTTTTAAAGTTAAGTGTGTCTGGATTCAGCATCTGTTGGATTTAAGATACTTGTTTATTATGTTTCTGCTACTACTCCCCATGTAGGGCCAGATATATCGGGGAAGTTGTTGATCACTGTTAATTTTGGGTCAGTTTAGTCTGGTATCTGTTATCTGAGACAGAACCTGTGGAACGCAAATCTTAAAAGAGGCTGGAATGTGTCTTTGTAGAAAGGTTTTAAATTCTGGAAAAGATTGCACGAAGTGTGAAGTACTCTGCCATGAATAATGACGATCTATTTCCCACGTAGGCTACGCACAGCTTTCATTGGCTTTTATTCCTTAGTGTTTACTAAACCTCTCATGGTCATCTTTGTTTTTCTTTAGAAGATAAAACAATATCTTGTGCAATCATTTTGTTAAACCTGATTTCTCTCTGTGGCACTTCTATTTTAATTTTAAAAATTATCAAGAATGTTCCTTTTCCTAATCTTTCCTCCGCACAGAAGAACTTTGACTTCTTGTCTTCCAGGCTTCTGAGAATAAATTGGAGAAACTGGCTGTAACAGATCTAGATTTATGTTGGCATTCTTGGTATTCTTGCTCCAGTAGTTCCAATTTGATAAAGGAAACAATATATGTAATAGAAATTCACAGTTTATTCAAATGAGTTTAAGCTTTAGCATTGTTATATTTGCCTTTCTCTCACCAATATATCAATGTGTGGCAATAGCATTATACTCAGAGAGCCTCCAGAAGGGACCAGCTCTGTAGATGGGGAATTATTCTCACGCTGGGGCTGTGGCTTCACATGCAGCCTCTGTTTGTGCACTGGTTTGAAAGGCAGGGAAAATCAACTTTGTAGGACTGAGGAGCACAGCAAACCCCACTGAATTAAAGAATCATGTTTTGTTGTATGGCAGTGGCCTTACAGTGACAGACTAGTTTCTACCTACCTTAGTAATTTCACAGAAAATATTTGAAATGAGCCTCGTGAGATGTTTTAAAGAATTGTCTTGTTTATTTCACTGCTCTCAGGCTGGAATTGGTGTTTTGTAAGGGCTGTTCGTCCGGATCAGTATTGAAAAGGTGTTGAAATCTGGGCTGTGAAGTCCCTGTTTTGATTTTGCTGAGGTGACCCTCCCTTTCATGCTGGGAGCCATTTGCCAGAACAAGGGCAAAGAACTTGAAAATTTTTCTAGGATCTGAGCCCTTCTTGTCAAAGGTGGGACATATTTACTGAATTCTGCATTTGAAAGAATTACATGTTCCTGTCTTCTTGGGTTTGATCTTGTGTTTGCTGAATGTAGGATCTTGAATCTCTTTTGTGCCTTTCCAGAGGCGATAATGAGGAATTTCTGAAGTTACGAACAAAATTACCCAAATCCTTACTTTAAAATATGTGGAAAGTTCCCAGCTGGTTGCTTTTGTAAGTTCTTCATGTGATTAATAAAACCTGTAGGTGTGTGAAAATGCATGATTTTAATGATTATTTACATACACAGTACTAATATCAAACCCAAACATAATGAGGCTGCTTCAGAGTTACTGCTGTCTGGGATGTGTTCCTTTGGTGGAAGCCAAGGCAAGGTTTTTATATGTCCCGATTAAACCTGCATTCCCAAGCACAAGTATGTTAGTTAGTAATGATTCTTAGTGATTTAGATTTATCCTGCTTGATATTAGAACTGTCCCTCGGGGCTACAAGCTTTTGATCTTTGTTCCCTCTTGGTAAAACAGGGTTATCCAAAGTGACTCAGTAATAGTGTTTCCCCTCTCTCTCCGTTCTACAACCTGTAAGAAACACCGATACCTATTAACTAATGTACTTTGATACCTGCCCCAGAAGGTTCCAATATCCGAATCCTGTAAAGCAGAAATTTCTTTGCTTGCCTTTAATTTTTGGTAGCGCAGCCGTGTTGTTGTTTTGTGTGTGCGTATAAAGTTTATTGTCACTAGCGGGCGTGGGGAGATTAAATTCCCTTGTCGGTACATCTTGACCCGCTGAGCCCATTTTGCTCATTAAAATAGATTATGTCAGAGCCTTTCTTGACTCACTCACAAATACCACTTCTCCAGAAAGTAAGAACCAAACCCAATTAATGTGCTCCCTTTATTACTGTGCAGTGGCTTAAAGTGAGCTGTTTAGCAGTGTATATTGTTCCTACGATAAGGTATAAAATGTTCGATTGCAGTTGTGCCTGATGTTATCAAGTTTCTGGAAATTGATATCTGGTACCGGCATTTAACCTACATCCACTCTGTCTGCTATCTGTGGGATGGGTTAAAAAGAAAAAGTAGTATTGATCTGTAGCTGGATTAAAGTTTGAAATCGGCAACAGCATGAGCACAAAAGGCTTTTTTATGATTTCTCAGCTTGCCATTGATCTACCAGTTTTATTGCATTCATTATTTATTAAAAGAATTTGCAAGCTAAACATAACGTTAAGCTAGTTTGCACACGGGGACTGCACTTAGGAAATTGAATGGAAATTGCATTAGAGATGAACATCTGTGCTATTTTTCCACTCGTGTGTTTATGGGTTTGTATAAAAGGTGTATTGGATTAACAGTTATAACCATTATAGCTTGCAGCAATATGTTAGAACCCCAAGCATTTAGTAGTTATTTAAGAAGGAGACTCTTTTTTTCTTACACTAAAAAGTATGGTAATGTCATGACAAACAGAGCTTTTATTGGATTACTCTTTATTAATGGGTTTTTTACTACTAATGTGTAAAACTTGAGGTATCTTGCTATATTATGTATGTGCACTATTATCTATGCTACATAAAGCTCCATTAATATTGTCATTAATTGAAAGGCTTCCAGTGACAGAATTAGTTAAGGATTTGGCATATAGTCACTGAAGTGTTGAAATGTATTTTATAGGAATGTAAGTATTGAAAAGATCCTTAATATATGTTCTTTCCGATTTTCCCCAGCAAGGTGACTAGTTTTCAATGCTCCTTGAGCTGGGTGCCTTCTGGGATGTATCCTATCAGTGAATCAGGTGAAATCTTAAATATTTTGAAATATTTTTCCATTTCAGTTAAATGGTTCAGTTACCCTTAACACTGCCTGTAGCTATGTGTGACATGCAAAGTGTAGGGCAGACCTAGAATTTTGAGGTCATCTCCTGTAATGATTTTAGAGTTTCTTTCATGATTGTGCTCCTTCTGTAAAACAGAGGAAAAATTACTTCAGGGGCTTTGGGTGAAAAGTATGTTTGTATAATCAAGATGTTACCTATTTATTTGGTCTAAAAGTAAGTCGAGTCTGTTTATGACTAAAATGTACTGGAATATGTCACATTATGCATCACCAGAGCACTTGCAGTTATTCTATTCGAGACTCAACCTGATACATCTCACAGCTTGTAAGACTTGAGGGTTTCCTGTGCTCAGACACAGAAATGAGCTTCATGCCAGGAGGTTGTGCTGTCTCCTTTGAATGCCACCCCCGCATCCCTTTTGTCTCTGGTAGGACGACTGTATTTTGAGGAGAGGTGGCTCTGATTTTTCTTTGAAAGAATCTCAGGGCTGTTTTTCAGCAGCATTTTGCATTCACTGTTTTTAGTCTTTCTCACTGTTGTTCCCAGCCATAGGCTCCTGTGATCAGTTTTCATATTCTATCACATAACACATTTCAGCTCCCCTGTAAATGAAAGTGGGAGTTATATTTAATATAGGATTTATGCCATTAATATCTACACATAATCATTGATGAAATGTTTACATACATGCAAATTTATATATGATGCAACTTAAACTAAACTACTGGATTTTTCCAAGGCTGTCAACTATGGAAATCAACCTTGATTTTTGGAAAATTTGCTATACATATTCATAGGACAGGGAAACTTTAGAATAATCCAGAAACTTATTTTAAATGCGTTTGCTGTTGGCATGAACTACAATTGCTGAATAAACATAAAGTGCTA
Organism: Vireo altiloquus; assembly: GCA_013396875.1. Lineage (NCBI taxonomy): Eukaryota > Metazoa > Chordata > Aves > Passeriformes > Vireonidae > Vireo > Vireo altiloquus. The sequence continues at coordinate 1,044,791 of VZRF01002083.1, forward strand.
TATCGGCTACCTTGGTGTCCTTACTAAAAGTCTTTACTTTCTTTTTATGCTTGCCACAGCCATGTAAGTAACATTCTCAGCATGTAATCAGTTCTGTCCAGTCCAAAGCAAGAGAACTTTCAGCCTGGGATGCCTGTGTGATATTTTAAAGCAACAAAACATCAAGACTTTTTTCTTTCATGTTCTCAAGCCTTAATTGAAAGTGGAGTTAAAACAGGCTGCTTTCTATTTTAAAGAGTTCATCAAAGTTACTTCATGCTGTGTGTACATTTCTAAACATAACATATTTTGCAGAATCACAGAATTATTGAGGTTAGCAGGGTCCTCTTGAGGTCACCTTGGTGCATTTTGAGATGATGGCTATCGCTGTCTCTGAACTGGAGAGATGAGGGCTGGATGGATGGACCACGGGTGAGGAACTGGCTGATGGTCCTGCTCAGAGCTGCCATCAGCTGCTCCATACCCAGGTGGTGCCCAGTGAGCAGAGGTGTTTGGGGTAGGCACTGGTGCTGTTCAGCTTTGGTGACAGGGATGGTGGGATGGAGCAGCCCCCGGCTGGGTGGGAAGGGATGGGGCAGAGGGACCTGGACAGGCTGCAGAGGTGGGACTGGGCAAACCTCATGGAGCTGGAGAAGGCCAAGTGCAGGGTGCTGGGTGCCCAGAGAAGCTGTGGCTGCCCCTGGATCCCTGGAAGTGTCCAAGGCCAGGTTGGATGGAGCTTGGAGCAGCCTGGGATAGTGGAAGGTGTCCCTGCCTGTGGCAGGGGGTGGGATGAGATGGACTTTACGGTTCCTTCCAACCCAGACCTTTTCTGGGATTCTGTGGTCTAGACCAATTCCTCTGTCTCAGCAGGGTCAGCTGGAGTTGGTTGTCCTGAGCTGTCTCCAGTTAGATTTTGAATATTTGCAAGGATTGGCACTCAGCCTTTCTGGGCAGCTTATTTGCAGAGTGGAAGTAACTGTGCTGTGGAAGAAAGATTTTATTGGGGTGGCTGGATTCCGTGGGAGTTGGGAGTAGATGTCCCAGGCTGGGGTCACTGCCCTGCTGCCGAGTGGCTCAGGCAGGTCAGTACAGACATGCTGCTGTTGTGCTTGTCCTTCCTGGGAATCAGCCTTGTCATATTGTGCCACCTCTGTCTCACAAATGCTTTCCTGAAATCCTGTGTGTGCACTGAGGAGCTGACTCGTCCTATTCCCCACCGTCCCTAGAGAAGAATATTTGTATATTTGTAATTAAAAAAAAAAAGATGGCTGTAAAGAAAGCTCCTGGCACAGAGGTTGTGCCAGTAGGGGGATTTAGTTACTTATATGTTACAGTAACTTAAGAGTTGCTAATTAAGAAGATAAAGCTAGTTGAAAGAAAAAATGTTTTGAGCTTCATTTAGAACCTCTAATCAGCATGTTTAAAATATTACACATTATGCTTTTTCTTACATGTGCAGTGGTTGTTTTTGTCTAGTGCAAGTTTTACATGCTGGCTAATAGACTGTTTTGATAACAGTTCAGCAGAGAGTGTCCTGTGTCTGTGAAATGTTATCCCTGTTGTTTTCTGTGATGCTGATGAAGGCATCTCTCTTTGGGGCTGCAGGTGTCTGCAGCTGCCTCCTCTCCTCCTCCTACTTTTAAATGTTGTTGTGTGCTGAAGGACGGCAATTTTCTAAAGAGCTGCTGAGATAATACTGAAAAATAGAAGCAGGAAAAACATCAGGTCTTTCCAGTGAGTCTTAAAATACATGCCTAAACAAGAAAAACCAAAACCCCTCTGCCAAACACACAAAAACTCCCCAAACCAACAATAAAAAGCCAGAGCAGAGCAAGGTAGTAAAATGCTGGCAGTTAGACAAGAGCAGAATATGGATACTGAAAGAGGAGCCAAGGTAATGAACTCGGTGTTCAGTTCGCTCTGTTGTATGAGCTTGTTGCTGAAAGATGTATTTATAGGTTTGAGGAGTCTTTTGGCCTGTAAGGTTTTATTTGTTGGGTTTTTTTATATGGCAGTTCATGTATCTGATAGGTGACTTATCAAAATACCTTGAGCTGAGCATCCTGCCATTACATAATAATTTTTATATTCTCCAAGGCTGTCTGACTGTTTGCAGAGAGCTCAGTCCAGGCTGGCTGCACCTTTTGCTGCCCTGCTGCATTCCCAGTGTTTGCCGTGCCTGCCCTGGTCTGTGCCTGTGTGCCAGGGCTGATGTGCTGCTCTCAGCAGCCACAGCCACCGTGCCTCTTGCAGGAACCCTCAGGAGGGGTTAGGGCAGAATTGTTGCTGTAACATGCTGCAAACCTCACTTGTTCTCATGGTCAGTAGTGCTGAAGAGCATTAATTGATCCCACTGTTGTATGAACTAAGATTTCTTGTCTGAGAACAAGATTGCTGTCACTTCTTGCTGCTCTGATTTTATGAATTGCCTGACTTGTTGCACAACTGATTTTTGGTTCAAACAAATCTCTTTCTTCTTGCTGGAACTTACAAACATTTCTGTCTTGCAATTTCATGAATGACTTTTCTCTTCCATGTTAAACCAGAGGGTTTCTGGTCATCCACTTATCTTGCTATTTTTTAGTATGCTTTCTTCAAAATTTTAATTTGCATGTCTTCTCCCACCCCACAACCACCGCCTTCTAATAAACTGCTCCATCGTAGTTATTTGTCTTTAAAGGAGAGAATATCTATTCATGTTGATGTGAAAGCAAAACAAAATATACTGGTGATACATTTAGTGTTGTCATCCTTCCCGAGTAATGCAGTGAGTGCAATAGAGTGGTTCAGATTATAGCTTTAGACTTTTAAAGACATTTTTAAGAACTTGTGTTCACCGAGTAAAGGTTAGTTGAGAGACTTGAGTTCTTAACACTGGCATATCTGATCTGGATAGAAACCCTCCATAAGAACTTTATTTCTTCATTTTTGTGAAGTTTCTGATAGTCTAAATGCCATATTTTTGTTGGTTTTTTTCAAACTTAGCTAATAACAAGAAGGTAAATGCTTGGCAGGGATGAGCATCTCTGTTGCTCAGTCTCTCATGTAAACCAGCTTTGTAAGGGACTTATTCTACCAGCCCTGCATTTCATTGGCGTTTTGTATTAGGGTCTGAATGTGCCTGTTCTGTGATGATCATTTGCCCCCATCCTTTGCTATTGCAGAATTTTCTTTGACATCTTCAGGTACTCGTGGCCACACAGGCTCATCTTTCCCCCTCATCTAGATTGGCCTGTCATTCACAAAAGCAACATGATAACTAAATACACAAACTGCAGACACCGCAGACACTCCTCGCAGGTTTCATTTGTTGTGTTGGTCACTGAATTGACTTTAAAACTTTAAAAGTGTCTTTTAAGCTCAAAAAGTTTACGATTTTCTTGACCACATTTTGATATTGGTGTCTGTTTATAGGAGTTTTTGATGCTGCTGTTCACTGTTCTACCTTTTACTTAGAAGCTCTTTTTAGCACCTTATGCACATGAAGTAGTTTATCTGATGATGTCAGATTGTTTCCAGAATAATCCCCTGTGGCATCTCATGCTATGAGAATTTGAGTGATAGTAAACAAGTTTACAGATAGTAGGTGGGCAAAGAGTGTTTTTATTTAAGTGCTTAGTTTGGTTGTATGACTGTGGGCAAAATTTGAAAGGTCCTTTTTTTTCATAATGTCCTGACCCAACCATTGCTTTCTGTGTAAGACTACAGAAGAAACTGAATGAACACGAAGGCTTTGGATCTCTCATGAAGGAGGAGATTGCTTTGTTTTGTCCTTTTGACTCATTGCAGGTGAAATTCTGCAATGGAACCATTGTAGAACCAGAGTCTTCTAAGTGACTTTGGTGATTTTTGGATCGCCAGCATAGAAAGCATCCAACCTCAGTGCATAGCCATGAATTAACCTGTAAGTTACTTAGGTCCACATCAGGAAATGGAATAATGAAACAAGCCTTGGGACAGCAGTGCTTTCCTGTGTATTTAGTTAATCTCCTATTTGGATAGGTTTTAATTAATTGAGTGCATACACTTGTAGAGGAAATAGAGAAAGTTCACAGCGGAACCCCAAACCTTTGCAGTAAAGAATCCACATATCTGCATTTTTGTGATGAGAGGCACTGCCTGGGGTGGGAGTAGTGAGAGTCAGTAGATGTTTATTTGCATTGCCTGGTAAACACTTGTCAGGAATCAGGGATTTCAGGATGTGTAGGAATATTCACTTCTACCTTTGAGGGAAGTGTTTACCAGTGGTGATAAATAGAAGACATTTTCAGTGGAGTGAATACTGTACACTTGTTGCTGTGCATGTATTGTACATTGCTGATACTCAGAAATCCTTACTTGGAGCTTAATCATATTTCATGTATTTGAGACTATCTTGGTTATTTTTAATCAAGGAGTGGGTTTTAGTATTCTGAGTGGAGGTGACTGCATGTAAAGAATAGTGCAAAATAATTTTATGCACCTTAACAGTTTAAAAAGTAGTAAACTGATAGTTATGATGTATTTAATTATCACGTACATTTCATAAAGGTTACGGTATCATACATAGCATCCTGGCTATTGAGCCAAATCTTGATTTATTCTTGCAGAATTCAGAAAAGACTGAAAACATGATGAAGGGCAAAGCATCAAGTCCCTGTATTTGTAAATACTGTCCTAGCCCAAATGGTGGTTGGTGATTAGTACTTCATACATGCACATTTCTGGGAAATCCTTTGCACTCTCTGATCTGGAATGGTCATTGGTGGGCTATTTATGACTCTGGTTTTGGTGGAAAATTCGGCCTTGTGTGTCATTTAGACTTTGTGACACGTGTAGCCTCCCAGGGCCTAATGACTTGTCTGCAGATGGGCTGTTATTTATTACAGTCATGTAGAATAAAATTGATTGTCTTCTAAAATTAATTTTTCATTTGCCTCCAGCTCTGCTTTAATAGAGGACACACAGTTGCCTGTTTGCAGAAATACTGTTTAATCACATTAATATCTCAGCCCCCCAGGCTGGTGAAGATAATTGTACAAACGAACAGCAAAATCTGTATCTTTAACTTCTTTTTATGATTAAATTATGCAAATGACTTATCTCCTGCCCTTCCAAGCACTAATCATCTAATTAGGAATGATGTGTTAAAGGGATGGTTTTGAATCAGGAGAAGGGGAGAACGGAGGAAGCAGAAAATGGGACCTGACAATGAAACTGCTGAAAGTACTGGAGCAGTACAAGATAAATTTGTGTACGTGTTCAAAAAGCAATAATAAAGGCTTGCTGTGCTATTTCTAGTCCTATTTTAGTGCTATTTTTCATAAGAGAATAATTCTTCTGTCTGATCTTTGCCCATAATTTTCCATATTAACTTTAAATTCTGTATTATTGTTGTTATTATTAACTTAGTACTTTCTCTTCCAGTTCTCATAAACAATGAGTGCAAGTGTCTCTGCACTTGGATTTAGTAAGAGAATGGTTTGAAAGGCAGAATATGTTTATTTGTAGTTGTTTTTTATCAAAATGCTTGTCATTGCACTGGTAGATGTCTGATAAGTTAAATACTTCACATATCTCAGTCTCTCTTTTTTTGGATACTTAACTGCTGGTTAAAAAAACTAACAGCTTTGCCTTTTAATATGAAAATACAAGTGTCCAAGCAGAGAGGGTGTTCATCTCTTCAGTGTCCTGTGCCTAGTTTGTGGAGTTTCCCTTTGAGTGAAAGCCTTTACATTTAGATATTTAGGTGTTCATAAATTTATATTTTAAGCATATTTATGTTTTAAGCATATTTATATGAAATAATCATGCCTTGACCTCTCTAAGAGCTTAGAGCCTAGTTTTCTGTGTTTCTTTTTCCTATTCCATAAGCAAAATCCGTTTTATGTAAGTCAGGCCTTTATAAGCAGATCCTCCTGCTTAAGGCACATTCCCACATTGGATCCAAACTATCAGTGTGTTATTACTGTGGATAAAGGTGCAACAAACCAACTCATAGCAGGTGATAGCCCTGAGAGCTTGGTAATGTATTTGTTCTTGTTTTCCCTTTATTCAATTACTGCTGTACTTTCTATACATGATTAAAGTGCAGTTAACCAATGAAATAAGACTATTCTAGAGACTTAACTGAAATTTCAGGTATTCCTCTATGAGAATGGATTAATTCCTTTATAAATGTGCTGAGAGTATTCATGCATGAGTATATGGATTCACAGGATACTGTATGAGATAACTAGTACCTTCCACACTCCCTAAGAAATCTTCCAACATCTGCCTCATTCATTAAGGAAGCTCATTAAGCTTCCCTGTGTGTCGGGCTTGTGCCCCTGTGTCTGTCAGACACAGCTTTACTGATACAATCTGAGAAACTTAACTTCCCCAGGAAGGTGTGAAACACTTCTACAAAGGTAGATATCCTCCAAGAGAAGCCAAAAGCAATGATGTCAAAATAATCTTTTTGTTAGTGCTTATGTGGGTGTCACAGGGATTTAAGAAGAATGAAAAACCACACACAAATGAATTTTGAAAAATTAAAATGCTGACTGGGGTAGATAATCTGGCTTTTCTCTGTTGTTTTTGGATGGTTCAACATAAAAGATGCAAGTTCTGACACCACTTCCATTTGTCTGACACAGACATAAATTGCTGGTGGAATGTTTTCATAAACACTTCATGGATAGAGAAGCTGCATTTCTTTCTGTACTTTCCAGCAATAGGATTGAATTAAATCAATTCATGTCTACCTTTGTGTGTATTTTCATCATTATCCCCCCAAATTCTTCTCGAAAGATGAGACCACCTCGTTGAAGGAGTCTTCCACAAAGTATTTGTGCTGGAATATTTGTGTCAATAACTTTGGTACACAAGGTCTAAATATATTTTGTAAGAGTTATAGGAGACTTAAAAAGAGCATGGGATTTCTCATTGGATTAAAAGTTTCTGGGATCCATCAGGAATTTAAATTGCAGTGAGGGCTTTGAGCAGAACTGTTCTTTGGGTAGGAGATCTATGATAATTAAAGAGCAAACAATCCTAGACTACTTTCTTTTGTTTCTTTTAGATTGGCTGGATCCAGATAGTCACCACAAGAAGAGATAAAAATAGAGGCTTTGTACTTAGGCTGATAGTGTGTGATAAGTCAATGGAGAGAGTTCTGGACAGCATCCAGCTGCCATTCTTTACGTGGCTGAATTTCCTAAGCCTGATGGCTTTTGGCCAAGGTGTTTTAGTCTGTAGGACAGTGGCACTGAGGTCAGGATGTCTGAGATGGGCACCTGCTGAGAGACCATTTGTAGATAGTTTTAGGATCAACAAGGAATCTAAAAATTCTTGTAATCTGTAGCCTGCATTTACCAACTCTTAGGCAGGAGCAGATTGGAAGAAGGTAATCTGCAGTAAGGACTTGGATATCTTTTTCTTTTCTCTCTCTGCACATGCTCAGTGCTTTATCTTACCCAGCTGCCCATTCAGAAGTTTTTCCTGTCTCTCCACTGGGCAGTTTGCACTGAGTAATGATATGTGACAACAGATGGTAGATGGTGAATTGTTATATGAATTAAGTTGGACCTGTAAGGAGTTGAATAGGAAAGAATTCGTCTAAGACTTCCCAATTAATAGGTACAGTAGAGGACCCATCTCTTTATTTTTCTTGGTGTTCAGAAAGTATTAAGTCCTTTAAGTTTACTCCCATGGGTTCCTCCTCTTGGGGGTTAGAGTGCTGGACTTACATAGAGACCAGTTTTCTATGCTGAGATGAATGATGGTTGCTAAAGTATCCAGCAGCCTTTCTTAACACCCTCAAATTGTGACGTCTTTTAAGTGTGAGAGAATTTAAGCCAATCTTGACCTCTCTGATTGCTGCCCAAGCAGGGCACAGTGAGAGAAGTGGAGATGAGTGTTTCAATTACTCTCATACCTTACTCATCTTGTACTTAATGCAGAAAAGGATTATATCCAAGTAAACAGCAGGAAAGTTAATATCTACTCCTTCTTTTCCTTCTTTTGTTGTGACTTTTCTTTCTCTTTTAATCATTCAAGGTGAAGACTATTTCAGTATCAATCAACTTAAATATTAAAACAGATATTGCGCAGAACACTAAACTCTTAAGGCATTCCTCTAGCATGATCTTAAAACAAATTCCTGTATCAGTGGTAATGTGTAGGCCAACTGTGACATTTAGGAGCAATGAGAGTTCTTAAAGAGAATGGTAGAGAATCGTCATAGCTATTGATTTGTCTGCTAATTTCGATTTAATTTAGTCTAGAAATCCAAATGAATTCCTTTCTGTGGTCTTTCCTTTCTGTGGTCTTATTGTGGGTTTGGGTAATTGAATATTTTTGAAGAAACACATAATCCTGTCATTGGTCTGAGGTTTGGGGAAATACTGAGAAATAGTAGAACATTTAAATATTCAATGCTGCAGACTATCAGTGTACATTGTGTGATGCACAGTTTCTGGAATTATGGTAGTATGGAATAAAGCAGTGTTGGTCAAGTTTCCTTGACTTCCCAAGAATAGTGTGAGGATCTTTCTTCAACCATATGGTCGAAACTCCAGTTTGATCTGCTTTCCACGGCAGCAGGGTGCCCACTGCTTCGTCTCTTTTTCAGAGCCTAATAGTGCATGAGCATGAAATGACACACTGAGCATATTTGTGTGGTCAGTTTAATATATTCTCATAGCTCTTCTGTGTCTTAAAAGTTATAATCTTTGATCTTGGTTTTTCAGAAATTGCTGAACTTGTACTTTTGATGACTCACGAATGTTAGAGAGTCGTGCAGCTTTCTTCATGGACCTGTGATTAGCTGTCCATGACTCAGTGTTGTTCAAGCTGGAATGTGCAATGGTTTTCAAATTGCAGCTGTATGAAAGTGTTGTGGGAAAGTGTGTGGAAAAACCAGTGGAAATATTGGGAGGATGCACATCCCCAGTTAAACTCTGGAGGCTGTACATAGGTTACCCTTGGAGTGTACATTCTGCCAGAGTAATCTCTCTTGATCGTATTCTGCATGTTTTGAGAGTCAGGAGAAGTAAGCAGTCATTAAAATAATTAATGATGCATAAGAAGATGAAGTTGGGATTTCAGGGCTGTACAGACATGTGGGTTAATACTTCTCTAGGAATTGCTCTGGTTTCTGCAGTCTCTGGTGTTGACAAATCTTGTTGTTCAGCCATGTATCGTGGGAGGCAGGACTGGGGAAGGGTTAATCCTGTATTTTGTGAGTGCATTCTTTGGCCAGTTTTGTAGTTGGTCTGCTTCTGTATTGTGCAGAAGATATTTAGTTTTGTTATTAATATCTCAGGACATTAATGTCTGATTTTGGCAGTGGGCAGAGCAGTAGTTTGGGGGTAGTGAGGGTGCCTGAAGTGCATCCCCCTTTATGAAGCATGTGGGTACACGTGTCTTCACTTGCCTGCTGTGCTTCAACCCTCTGCCAGCAGATAGGGTGAAATAGTAATGGAGCACATCAATTCTGGATCCATTTAAATATAAACAGATTGCCTGAGGGCTCTTTATGTAGTTACTTTAACTCAGAAAATACTAATATTAGACATATCACAACTGGATCTTGTCTCTTTACCTTTGAGATCAGACTCATGTCTCTGTGTTTCTAAACCTGTACAGGCAGCCTGCTTGTAAAATTGTATATCTGAACAGCTAGCAAGGATATACATTACCTGTTCTAGTGTTTCTTAGCATGGAGCAGCATGAATCCTAGCAAAGGATTGTTGGAAACTACGTGGAAGAGTCTGTGGGACAGACAGAAAGTGATGGTGTGTGTCTCTGTAGATTCAAGTGGCACTTTCATCTTGGAAACTGTCAGGGGAAAAGTGAAAGAATGAGAGCAAAGGTATCCAGAGCATTGACCATGTGATTTTTCTTTTTTTTTTTAACCTCCCAACACTGAAAAATTCTTATTCAATGGCATAACATATTCACCTTGGCTAAGCAATTAACGTTAATTAAAAAAACCAAACCAAGCAATCACTCTGTGTGTGAATGCATAATATGTAATACACATGTGATAATCTAGAAAAGTAAGGTATGTATTCCATAGTGCAGTTTTTTTGGGCTGGAAGGTTGCTCAGATCGCACTTTAGATGTTAAAAATTAATTTTTAGGAATGGAATATTTTTTTTGTATGGCAAAATATAAACTTTAAAGGGAAGAGCTTTTCCCTATAGGATGTTTTAAATAAATTTCTTCTAACTTATTTTACTGAAGACGGTGAGAGGATAAGCTGTGAGTATAGGAAATGTGAAAAGAACACATTCCAAAACTCCTTTGAGTACAGCAGCTGCCTCAGAAGATTGTGGGAATAATTTCTGTAGACTGAACAGCCTTGTGTTGTTCCACAGCTGGTCAGGCAGAGCTGGTTCCATTCCTGGTTGCAGCCCTTGGACACAGGTCTGTGCCTGGCAGGAGGAATTGGTTTGGTTCTCTTTGAATCCATCTCACTTGGTGCTGTGGAATGAGACTCATGTATCTTCTTTGAAGATTTGCAGAATCGAGGTTGCATCTGATTCTGGAAATCAAAGCATTTTTTAACAGGTAAAATTCCCAGTAACTTACTATGCCTGGACAAAATGATGTTGTATGGATTTTTGCCGGAGAAACTATTTTTTTTATTTTTCTATATATGCATTCTGTTTATACTGTATCTCTATAACTCATAAATAAATTTTTTAAAAGAATGTTCATTAACCATAACTAAGTTATATTTGCATTTCTGTGGCACTTAGTGTTGTGATAATCTCAGGAATTCCCCAAGGTGTTAATTCTCCCTGGGTACTGGATGTTAAGCTGCTCCAGTAGTTTATGAATCTCAGATCTTGATTTTCAGGTGATTGACAAAAAGCATGAAGAACCCAATTCTCTTGGTTACTGGGGCAAGATGAATATTTCAGTGGCTGGTTTGGAAAACTTCAGGGAGAGTCACTCAAGGTCAAAGGAAAGTTGGACATATCGGAGAAGCAAAATCTAGAGAGGCAACTCTTCCCTGTACCCTGAAAATACGGCGGCGTAGAAGCTGCAGCTTTACAGAACTCTGTAATAGTAACTCTATTTTATTATGGGATGAAGGTGAAAAATACTTCCCAGATTTTCCCCTTTATGTTTTCATCATAACAGCAGCCTTAAATTTTTCTGTAAGAAAAAAAATGAGGCTTTTTATCTCTTTATTCTCCTAGTACCAACATTCTATAGCTGGAGTTTTCTTGTTTTTCAACTCCCGTTACACTTAGGAATCAAAGTGTGAAGTATAAAAGATTGATTAATTCAGTCTCTGGATCTTTGTCCTAAATTAATTTATCTTTTCAAACATTTATGTGCAAACTCAATTGGAATTAAGATTAAAAAATCCAAACAAGTTGAGCTTGTCACATCTATGTTTATGTTAAAATAGGACTTTACTTCATGATATTACAGCAACAAATTACTGGTTTATTCCTAGAACAGGCAGATCATCTTTCTCAGTATAGTCTGATTTTATCATTTATAGTTCTGTGAATATCCAGTATAATTTGCACTTTGCAGATAATGTAGACTTCTGAAGATTTTCATCCTGGAATTTGTATTTTGTTTTTGTGGTAAGAAGCAGAGAAATAGGGAACAACCCTCTCATCATTTATGTATCATGACCCAGCATCTCAGAGCCTTGGGCTATTATTTCAAAATCCAATATATTCAAACTTTGGCCTCAGAGAGCAGTAGGATCAGTACACAAGAACAATAGAGTGATAAATATAGATTTTTCATTAAGGAAAAGACTCTATCCTGTCATTTTTGAATCAGTGTTGGAAGGAGGATCTTAGAATTCATAGCCTCCTACAGGCTCGGGCATTATTTTTGTTCCGAAAAAGGACTTTTACCGGCCTTGTCACGGCCTTTTCACATTGCTGTGAGCGAGGCACCGCTGACACACACAAATAAAATTTTAATATATGCTAAAGGAGGGATCCACCAGCACTGTGACAGTGATTTAACGCAAGTCAATCTTGAGCTGTGTGTGATGAGGGGTGAGATGTGGAGCCCTGCTCGTTGCCAGGGCTGGGTGGTGCAGAGTGTGGATCCAGGTGCGGGGGCTGGCTCGGGGTGAGCTGAGCTCTGGGAGCTGGGCTGCCTCTCCTCCCTGCACAAGGCATTTCCTTCTGTAGTCACCTTATGCACAGAATCGTTCTTTGCAGCGCAGAAACATTTCTAGCACAAAAGTTGGGCTCCTGGATGGGTGGCATATGCTTTTAGGCATCTCCTGGGTGAATGTCCATATGTATGTGGATGCACAACACCCCCACGGAGGAGGGGGATCTGCTTAAGTCCTAGAAATTGCTGAACTCCTCGGAGCTGTTAACACATGTTGTATTCTGGGAGGCTTTCCGATTCTAGCAATGCTTTTACTTTTCATTTGAACAGATTTTCACTCAATTTCCTTAAATAGAGCAGCTGTGATAGTGTACAAACAGTCAAAATTTATGCTGAAAAGTAATTCTTGTGCCGTTTGTTTCATTCTCAAGGAAACAATTTATGTACTCATTTTGAACCCAACAGCCTGATGCTTATTACTGGAGAATGCACCAAACAGTGAAAAGTTTTGGTTTGTGCAGTAAATTTAAGAAACCTGTGATTTTTGCTGGGCTCAGATGCCCCGAAAGCATGTTTGACCTCATCTGTCACTGTGCGTGTACCTACTTAACCACACGTACTTCAGATCTGAATGTAAACAACAATGCTGGGGAGGGCTGGGGGTGGACTTTGTATGTATGTGGAGATTATATATTGCTGTTGTACCTTTTGGAAGTTTACAGAGGAGACCTGTGTTTGATTTGGTGGGAGGGAGGGCGGAGGTGGAATGATAAATTATGGCCTTGCTTTCCAAGTCCTGACAGGGAGATGCTTTATTCTGTATTGTTATCAATGAGAAAATAAAATTACAAAAATAATGTTATTTCAAAAGTTTTCTGCTTGCTTTTAGCTGACAGGTCTCAAAGTGGATATAGCTTTTTCCACCTGCAATCAAATGTAATAAACCATCTTCACTGCAGAAGTCAAATTCCTGGAAAAAAAGAAGTTGGAAGCTCACACTTACACCATAAAACCTTGTTTATTGCGCCCATCAGTCTTGGAAGATATGCCCCACAATGGGGTTTGGTAAAGCCATTACAAGGTGCCGTATGAGTTCCATTTGCCTACAGTAAATAGAATGTCAGAAGTGTCAGGGGGAAATAAATATCGGGCTGGTTAAAAGGGAGCAGAGATGGCTCAAAGCATCATTGAGAGGATTGATTTATCTGGCATGCTGTAATGACTGCAGATGTGGATCTGTTATTCTAGATGAGCAATGAATTTGATGAGCTGATAACACAGGGCCAGAGAGGCCTGGTTTTAATTACTGATGAGGAATTTATTTGTGAAGCACTGTGATTTACTGAGGGTTTGTTCTGTTATTGACAGGTGACCTTGGGGCTTTTCTCTTTTGATGAATAAAAAAAGCGGCATTTTTTAAAGGAAAACTGTTTTATCAGTGCTGTGAATACAGCGAGGTCATTTTAGATAGAGTATTGTCTTTCAAACCATCTTTATATATAATTATTTTTTGCAGCAGTTGTTAATTGCCTCTCTCATTGAGATTGTTGTGTATGCTACACTTGCTACTTGAGAGACACTAATTCTGGTGCAGATTGTTGCTAGCAAGAATATGTTGAGCAGAACTTTGTGGTAGAGATCTTAAATAACAAAAAGTCAAATTAACCAAGTGTATATTACTGGGTTGTTCAGCTTTTCAGCTGTGTATCTTACCCTGCATGTACTAATTTTACTGTTCTGATTTTCCTTACAGACCACCAAGGGGAAAAAATATAAAGAATTAAAAGGCTTTTTGTTTGTTTATCATTCTGCTTGGGTTTATTTTTTAAATAAACATATTGTCGTAATTATTTTAAGCAACCATTTGTTTGAAGTTGTATCCATCAGGATACACTCTTTTGTTGGGCAAAAAGTTATTGACATACCTGTTATTTTTATACACTTAGTTTACTTCATCTTTTTCTCATGGAATATAGTTTTCTTTTTGATCTCTACCTACAATAAGAATTTTACTTTTGACTTCTGTGTTTATGCTCTTAGTTCTGTGCTGCACTTGCAAATTAACATCAGGATAAATCAAAGTGGTTTCTGTCTGACCTGTGTGCAGGTAGTGTAGATGTTCTCCAGTTTGTAGATACTGTTTGCTCTTAAAGTTGTTTTTTTTTTTTTTTTAAGAAAGCGGGAATTCATTTGGACTTAAGATTTTGTAGATGTTGTCTTGATGAATGTATCTATGATTCTGAATGCAGAGGAAGGGTGAGAAGAATTAGGAAGAAAGAACAATGTTCCTTCATTTTTTATATGAAGACATAACTTCTGGAGATATTAGAGAAGGGAACAAAGATCACTTGATTAGATGCAAAATGACAAAACTCAAACCAAACCCACCAAAACCTGCTTTGAAGCAAACGCCTCTCCCTTCCCCCCACCCCATAGTGCAGTTTTGTTCCCTTGCATTTTCTGGGGGATTTTCCATGGAAAGGGAGCAGTTAGCTAATCGTGAATAACATGTATCTTATTATAAACACTTGGTATTTAGCTCTAGGGATAGTATTTCAATTAAATGCATCTGACAATTGTAGATCTACTCAAAACTTAAATATTGCAATTCAGCAAACTGTGGTTAATAAGAGTATTAAAGAGTGTTTTGTTTTACAGATTTACTGGTTTTAGGTCTTTCTTGGTAAAACCAGTGTGTTTTTTAAACCAATTAAATATGTTTTACCCATAACAGCGAATATTTGCTTAAGTAACAACAAAAATCTGTCTCCACCTTTTTCATAGGACTTAGTTCAGAATGTAGGACTTTCCTGATAGAAATAAGCTAAGAGAGATCTATTGCATGAGTTTCAGCAAGGATTTGGGTATTTTTGTACAGTAATTGCCAGCTTAAATTTTGGTCTGGTAGGTGACCTGCAGCTGCTGAGGTCGCTTGATTTTTGTCATTGATTACAGCAGGAGATGGCTGCAGGCCACAATTCAAACCAATTGCAATGCTATTTATAAAATTTTGGGTTTTAAAAATCACTCCTTACGTAGCATCTTAACATGCACAATAAATATAACAGAATTAACAGACTTGGAAGTTTTTATAGCTTCTGTGGGACTGGGTTGAACTTGGACACAATGCTCCAGAAGACACGTTCCTTATTGCTGCTTTCCCAAGTGCCAATCTGTGTTTTATGTCACTGTAAGTAGCAAGGATGGAAGGGACAAATAAGCTGTTGTATAGGAACTCTGCTTGTTTAGAACAGGGTTTACTTTTTTTTTCTCCCTCATGGATAATTAATGTAGTTCTTATTTTAAGGTTACAGTCTGCTCCTGAATTGCTTCTTGCTCTTGTGGGAAGTTTCTGTGATAGTTGCGTGTGTGAAAATAATTTCTTGTACAAAGTTTGCATTATAAATTAGCTGTGATTTTTCCTAATTTCATGCCCTTCTGTGAAAGCTATTTTACTCTGTGTATCCTGTGATTCCAAGCTGTTGGTATGAGGGAGCTGGTGCCTTAACTCCCCTTTCATCCCTGCGTGGCCACTTTGTGATTAGCGTTTAATGCCTCCAGCTTCATTGTGTGGATTTACTGATGCCGTCAGGAAGGAGTGAAACTTGTGAATTCCAGCCCACTACAGGGAGCTGTCTTTGGAGAGGAAAATGCAGCCTTGGGTCTGACCTGCAGTGGCTGTTTAAGGAGTGCTGTGTTTTAATTCCTGTGTGTGCTGGTGTGATGCTGCCATGACCCCATGCTGCCGTCTCTAAAATCGCTGCTGATCTAAAATCAGCCCTGAGCTCCCCGTGCTGCTCTGGGCTCCAGAAAGGGACACTGTACCTGTGCATCTGGAGCTGTACTGAGGTGTCTACTGAGTGCTCTCTTTTTGGGCCATGCAGGGATGTGCAGCAATACCCAAACTTACCTGCTTGAATTGCCTGTTCTGTCACTCCATGGTGACATGCAGCATGCAGCAGATGCAGTAGAGGGCCTGTGATGCAGAGGATTGAAGTTATTTGGAATACGAATGCCTCTGTAGCAGTACCTTACTTCAGGACAGTCTGTAAATAGACATCAAGGCTCTATTATGAATTACAATTTTTTTTTCCAAAATGTTTTGTTTGCTGTTTGATTTGAGCGTGTATAACAATGTGTTAGATTATTTTTCTAATGTTTTTATGCAGTCACATACATGTGTGTATATATATATAAATACCTCCTAAAAGCAGTCTAGAGATGAAAAAGGTTTTACATTTTGGAATGTTTAGCTCACAAATAGTGAGGTTTTGCCTGGGGCAGGGTGGATCCTGGAGCTGTCTGTGCCTCAGCACTTGCATGCAGCCAGTGGAGTGAGTTACTTCCTCTGTGCTCATTAATGCAGAATCCTCAGAACAGGAATTACGACACGTCAGGTGTGTTGAAGCTGGAGATGTTAAAAGGTGTGTAACTGTTGTTACCTGGCAGGTTGTACAGTGCTGCTGAAAGGTAAACAGCCAGTCTGTTCCAGGGCAAGCTACTCCTGGCCATCTCTTCATCCTGTGGGATAGAACACTATTTCAATTTAACAGTTCTCAGCAGTTGAATGAAAACTGTGAAGCTGGAAGTAAATGATATTTTCTCCTGTTGAGAGTGGTGAGAGTTTAGGTAGTTGGAATGAAAAGTACCGATGCAGCTTAATTGAGATAGCAAATGATGTCCTACAGAGCAGGGTGGCACAAAGGTGAAAAGTCCACATCTAAATAAATGTCAGGGAAGGGATTAAGTGTTCATTTGAAGATGTGTATAGCAGTACTTCCTTTAAAGAGTTGTAATTAATCTTGCAGTGTTAACTTTTTGACCATATGACAGTGTAATAAGGCGCAAACTTTCTAATTTAGTGTGGTGCCACATGCTCCAAAAGAGCTGAGCTGTCCTGTGACATAAAGCTGGTTCTGGACTGGCTCTGAAGTTACTGGTGTCTTATCAAATCCACAGCTGTGTAGAAGAGAGCAAGTATGGCTCATGTCTGAGGAGTTTTACTAATGCAGGAAAACTTGTCTCTTCTGTTTCTGTCAAGATTTTTGATGACTTCTGAGAGTGGTATAATTGTAAAAGGGTTTATTGCTCTGTAGATAGTTGTTTCGTAGAAATTCCCAAATATTTTTATTTGCACAGTTAATAAAATCAGATGCATTCTGCACTCAGGCTGGAGCTCCTTTCTTGTTTCTGTTGAAGGTGTTTTCTTGACTTGAAGTCCTACTCAAGTTCTTCTCTCATGGAACCTCTGTCACAGAGCCCAGTACATTCCACAGAGGTGCAGACCTACAGTTGGTGTTTTTTCTTGGTGTTCGTATTGATAATTGATGTTGTTAGAAGCTGTTTGAGATCACTTATCCCTTCCAGCATCTCTGTATTTAAAACAAAAAGAAAAGCCATATTTTAGTGACAATAACTTAGTGTTGAGAGGACGTTATTGAAAATTCTAGAAGGTGCTGGGTGCCTGTGTGTTTGCCATTCTGATCTTATGTTTCTCCTGGTGAACTTTGTATTTATAGATTTTTATAAATCTGTCATATGAAAATGAATTGTAATTGTATTGGGAATTATTTATCAGGCTCTTTTACCAAGCATACCTTCAACAAGGTATAGTATAATGTGGTGTTCATTTACATAATTTGGAGGTGTGTAGTAAAACATGCAGCTTTGCAGAGTTCATCTTCAAACTCAGATTATTGGCATCACCAGTAACAGCTCAGATGGGATAAAGCAGCTCTGTTTATAGACACTCTCACACTCAACAAAATCTCATGTTCCAAGTTTTTTGTCACTACATAAAAAGTAATTTTTGGCTTCTGTCATTACTTTGAATTACTTTTAAGTAATTTTTTTCCTGTGATGCAATGAAATAAATACCAGTTGATTAGTTAGTCTTTGTCTTTTCTTGGAAGAGGAAAAAAAAGTCTGAATTTCAGGAGCTTGCTGGAAGAGAAAACACAGAAATCCATTCGTTTGCTTTCCGAGCTCACGGTGTTAATGTTTTAGCAGATACCGAGTATTTGTGGAAATATCTGTAAGTCTTGAAGGTTTCACAACTTCCATCACAAAACCGTGTTACTATGGAAAAGTGGCGTTCACTCTTTTGACAAGTGTGACACTTAACGAGGAATAAAAATAATACAAACCACATAATACACAAACTGAGGAGGGAGTTGTCTGCGCAGACAGTTTGTTGACACTTTGTTGGAAAAGATCTCTCTGATCTGTTTGTTGGGAAGGATCAAAAATACATCGGGATTGGACAGGGTTGTGAACGTTTTGTGGGGATGTTGCTACATATACATACGTTCTAAATTGGGGCAGAGCTGTTACGGGCTCGGGGCCTTCATGTCGAACAGAGAGACTGTCCAGGGCTGGGGAAATGCCACCAGCTTGTTAGAAAAAAAAGCAGAATCCAACACTTGAGCACTTTTTTAGAATGAATATCTTTCTTCGCAGCTTTCCACCAAGATGCTAAATGTAAGGTGTGCAGCTCTTTACAAATTGGAAAAAATAGAGTGTGTCTTTATTTTTTTTTTCCTGTTAAGATTGTTTTCCAAACATGGATGCAGCGAGACAAAAATGTGCAGCTTTTTCTTGGCGTAGGGTGTCAGAAATGACACTCATGAAGGTTTATTTCTGCAGAATATAAAAATGTGCTCATATAATTGATGCTGCCTTTTTTTTTTTTTTTTTCCCCTATGTTTAGAGTTGGCTGTAGTGGAGTTGAGCATTTAGTGCTTCCCCCACCTTTTGATAAAGATTTGAGGGCAGAGCATCATTGTTTGCTGGTGGACTCTGGTGCACCTCGTGCACAGAATCCCTCGGGAGATCCATCCTTTGTTGTCCCTTCCCTCCTCACGGTCCGGGCTTGGGGCTCCGAGCCAGCCCAGCTCACTGTGGATGTTGTTTTGGAGTCTTTTGAATGTGGATGTGAAGCAGTTTGTCTGTCCTTTGCTTCGCAAGAATTCTCTTTCTAAAAAACAAAGCTGTGGCTATGAAGTAGCCTATTTGTCCTAAAACTTATGAAAAGGAGGGGGAGGGAGTGCTGGGACCCATCTTTATAACAACAATCAGCCTTTGTAAGGTTTCATTCCAGGCTAATGGCTGGTGAAATTGTTCTGGGTAGTTAAAATGAAATGAAATGAATTAAAGAACATGAAGGAGAGCAAGCAGAATGGTTTATTGCTTTTCTTTGAAGGCACAATAGCTATACTCTGTCTCTTTTTGTTACTCATATCTGTGTGGCGGATATTTAAAGTCAGGGGTTTGAATAGCATGATGGCTAAATGAGGGCTATAAATCGAGGGCTATGGTGCAAAATTCTAGTGCCAGCAAGTACTAAAACACAATACCAAAGAGGCTGGGGTCTAAAATTGTTTTAGGCTGATGAATATGCAGACATAAAAACAACAGAATACAGATATTCCCTACCAAAACCCTCCAGAAGAAACTAATGATCAATTATTTTAAAAAGGAAAACAAATACTTTAAACACATTAATGCTTCCAATTTATCCTGGAATGTTACTGGTATTTCCTTAAAAGCCTGCCAGTCCATACTTAATTTTAATTAAGAATGTTAAAAACATGAAGTAGTCAAATATTTTTGTTAATGGCAAGATGTGGAAATGTCAAGAAGTTGGTGTACAGAATTTAATTTATAAGCCTACAAATATAGGCAAAAAAATTTTTTTTTAAAGTATGTTGCCTTACTGAAGCAACACAAAAATTTCCCAAAATGGGATAATGCAGCTTAGAAAGCACCTGGTTTAAGACTGTTGTTACACAGCTGAAAAAATAAAGTGTCATATCAGGTTGAGGTCACGTTTGTCTAAGAAAAACTAACAGGAGGATTTCTATTGTCAACACAGGAGATGAGCAGGGTGATAACAGCAAATTATACTCTCTGATCCACCCCCTGTTATAGAAGTGATTTGAGATTAAAGCCTCAGCCAGGAATTTCATTACTCTTACACATTTTTCACAAAGGCAGTATTTGCAAAAAAAGTAGTAAAGAAGGGTCAGAAATTTTCATGAAAACATGAGATGAATTTTGACTGTGTGTGCATGGGCATACATATATGCGTGTGTGCACTACTGTAAGCATATTTAGGACCCCAAAAGATACTTAACACAAAGTAATGTAAATGTAATGTAAAGTTAACATGCCTGGGCCTTGGGCTCAGAACGTGAGAGTGGATGTTGGCATGTATTTAGTTCATGTCATGTTAAAGGTCTGGGGTTTTTTTTGTTTGGTTTTCATTTTTTTGGTTTTAAAACTTCAGCATAAGAATATAAACTAAAGTTGAAGATGATTTAGAATATTATGAGTTAATAAAAATTGAGACTTTTTTATTAGATGAAGAGTACAGAACTGTGTCACTTTCCAAACAAACAAAAAAAATTAATAGTTCTGGTTTTAGTGTCATTCAATTAAGCAAAGCCCAGAGTCTGGGAATGTCAGCCTTCAGGTTTTTGGTGAGCAATGGCTTCTCCAGGGTTTTGTAATTGAGCCTCCATTAGGGGCTGAGCCCAGTGCTGTCCTTCGCTGTCCCTATCATTTTCCCCAAAAACCAAGGCTTTTTTCCTCACTCCAGGGAGGGGACAGTGTGTTGGGGAGAGATCTCCCAGCTCACGAGTGTTGGCACTGGGTAGCTCGTTCCTTTGTGGGGTTGTGCTGCTGGGTTTTGCTGTCCTGATCTGCGCTCAGTGTTGGGGCAGTTGTCCCGTGGGACTTGCCTGTGGTGGGTGGCACCAGCGAGGGATTTTCACCTCCAGAGTGTGCCAGTACATCCCTGTTGGGTGGAGAGGCAGCCAGCCAGCCCCAAACCTATTGCCTTGTCTTCTCCTGAATGAGGATCAAACTCCTGAGTCAAACTTGGAGCCACGCAAGTAGAGCAGATGTGGAGCATGAGATGAAAGCTGAGGTTTGTTCCCCAGATGTCCCTCAGTTTAACTGGTTTTAGCTGCTCACTTAGAGGCAAAGGCTGATCAAGGATGTCCTATCCAGTTCTGTCAGTAGCAGGTACAACAAGCCTTGGAGCTTCTTCAGAAGAGGAAGTTGGGGTGGATGAGCATGAATCTTGTAACCTGAGTATTTCACAAGCATGAAGCTACTGCACAACTTCTGGTAGCAGCACTCGTATTTTTATCATGTGTTGAGGAAGTTCATCCATCAGATTTAGGAGATGGATTGGCTCCAGCCCTGTGCCTTGCTGTGAAATTGCTATTTGGCATTGCCCGTCTATTGTTGCAGAGCACTTAGTGCTGCACGTGGCTTTGTTTGCAGTTGTTTCCTTTCTTAGTAAGCCAGTGTGGAAGGTATTTCTTTGCAGATGCTTTGCCATCCATAGGGAGGATCAGAATGTGACTGTAACAAGGGATAGGCTTTGTGCTCAGTTGGGAAGAAGCCTGCACACACACTTACAACCTTATTACTCCGTTCTTGTTTCCTGTTGGGATGCTTCTTAAACGCCTGAAATGTGGTAGGTGACTGACATCTGCTTAGGCAGACATCAGGAAAAGCCTCTTCATAGTTATGCATTTAAAACTTTGAAAGAACAGTAGATAGGTGTCCGTGAAAATATTTATTACATCCATATGAAATAGCCCATTTTTTAGCGGCTGCTGGTGTATTTCCATAACGAGCATGTTCCACTGGGATTGTGTTTACTTTAATAAAATTTTTCACTGCTTCTCTCTGATCATATCTGTTCTTGGCTAAGAATAGTTTGCAGGGCAAAATGAATGAGTGGCTTTATGCATAATACAGGAGTATCAAATTAATCAAAATGTAAGGTGCTTTCTGCTTTTTAATACTGACTAAATGTTTTTCTTGCTAAGAAGTTAGTTGAGTTGGCTGCAAAATAGATTGTTATATTAAAATGTCCTTTTTTCACTACCTTTAAAAAAGATTTGACTTTTTCTTTATAAAAAGGTCCTTTTCCCACAGCACATGTGAGAAGTACTCTTAAGAGTTGGCTGTGGGAAGAAGGAAGTAGTAGAGTTTAAGAGGCTTAACTATGGCTTTGGGAAGCTGTGACAGATACGGAGGGGTACTGAAAGTCAGAACAGTAGCTCATGAGTTGGGTTTCTTGGGTTTCCAGCTTGATTTTTCCTCAGTGAAGGATGTTGGACCCATTGAGCCAGACTGTTGTCTCCCAGTTTTCATTGCCGTGGCTGATGTTCTGAGCAGCTGGTGGTGGAAGATGAGGGCCATTTCAAACTTGGGTGCTTTCAAAAAAAGAAATTAGAGTGGATAAAAGCTTTCTGCAGGCTTAGCAAGCCCCTGGCATTGCTGCACACCCCAGTGATTGTGGTGTGGCACCCTACAACTGGCACTTTGATTTCCAGTAAGTAAAATGCTTGGGGGGAAAAAGGCAAATAGTGCAGGGATTAGGGTCTCCACCTCTTTTCTCCTGTTTCCCCATATACTTTGGATCCTTGTACAATTGTTCTTTGTTCAGAAGCAGCCTGGGATGTTGCGCTCTCTGCTTCCCTGAAGCTGCTCCCAGTGTCTTTGGTGCAGCTGTCATCTGCTCATACCCAGCAACTCTGAGGTGAGAGACTGGCCTCTGTTCTCACTGCCCTGAGCCTTTCGACCTTTGCAGCTCTTTTGGTGTGGGATTTTGCAGAATAGTTCTGCCAGAATAACTTCCTGTTGTCTGTTGGTCTGCACATTTTGCGGGATTCTGGTAGTTCCCAAGTAAGGGATGTGCTGTTTGGCTTTAACATTTTTGGGCTATGGTTAATGCCCCTGATGAATTCTGTAAAAATGCAGCAAATTTGCAGTAATTTAAGATGGAAAAATAAACTAATAATATTGATCTCTGGGTTATTACATTTGCTTTTAAAGGTAGATGAAGCATTAACACTTGAGACTGCAGCGTTGATCATGGCAGTGTCACTGTAAAAGCTTGATGACTGTCACTTTACTTCAGAGATAATATAAAGAGCAGCCTACCTTTAAATCAGGTGATTCACTTCCTTCTCTGTGCTGAGGCTGGAAGAGTTTTTCCACTGAGTTTCAACAAAGGGCAGATTCACAAATTCTGTTGTGCCCAGACAGTGGGAGTTTGCAGTGATGGTGCTGTGAATTTTCCAGTTGCTGTGTGTTTCCCATGGAGTGCTCTGGCCTTTTCTTAGCTGGTGTGTTGGAAACCAACTTCCGGAATATAAGTTTGAGATACAGAGGAGTAAAGATATTTTCAGATCTTGTTTTCGAAAATATTTGTGGTGCTTTGTCTCTGGAAGATTACCTTGGAGGTGTGGCACGTGTTACCATGAATCCCTTTTGTTAAGGAAAAGAGCAGTTGATGATGATTTTGGGGTATCCAGTTGGGCACCTCTTTTCTGGGCTGAAAAGTGCTGAGAAGAGATCTTTCAGAAGGTAAAAAGCCTGTTTTCAGTGTTGCAAGTTTATTTTAATTAAAAGAAAAAATCTTTGTTTGCAGATGGAAACCTTTGTTTTAGCTTAATTATATGTTTTTTGTTCTGCAATGACTGTTTCAGTTTTGACAGCCTCAGTACTCTGTTCAGTACTACTTTCAGAAGTTTTATTAATTAATTTACCAAGAGCAGCTTGTATGTATCCTTTTTCGATTCCTGTATTTTTGATAAATACAAAAATTTCTGTAAGCCTTCCACAGCAATTTGAGATTTAATTTTAAAATAAAAGTAGTAAAGTGATTTTGTCAGAAGAAGTAAATACGAAATGTATAAAGTGTCTATTCAGGAATGCAAAGAGGCTGTGCATTAATGTAGAACTCCCTAAGGCATCTCCCACTCCCTTCTTCTATTTCTTTTCCCTCCCTGCACTGTGTTTGCCTTTTTTTGATAAGTAAATACATAATGAATTTAGGGAGTGCTGGGAGACAGGAAATGAAAGGAGTAGCCATTTAATGCTGGTAATAATATGTATTTTGTACATCAAACCTTGAATTAAGATGCAAAAGCTAAAATAGATCACTGGAAGAAGTTGGTGTGATACAGGATTTAAAATTGCTAATGAGCAAATGATGCTCAGGATGTGGGATTTCCCCTCCCTTTTTCCTGTTCTTTCAGACCTGGGAGGGTATCTTGACTACCTTTAATATTGGGGTTTGATTTTTAAGTGTAACAACATAGTAAAAGCCTAATAAAGCAAAGCGGGTTGCATGGTTTCGATTTCTAGGGGTGGGGTGAGTTTTTTGGTTGGTTTTTTTTTTTTTGCTTTTAAGCAGTTTAGCAGAAAGCAATTAAGAGAGCTCATTGTAGTAGCTAATCAAAATCATAAACCAAAACACAAAATAAAGGCAAAGTATAAATTAGTGCTACTGAAAAGATGTTCCCAAACCAGCTGTGCTTACATACATCAAGTTTACATTATTAACTACACCATTTCTTCACCAGTATGTTGTCAGCACAGTAGAATGAAGCCTTCATCTCTTCATCTTTACCCATTATTTCCTTTCACAAAAACGAAAATAACTTCATCGTGAAATAAGACGGAAAATAAAGTCACATAAGATGCGGAGTTGGAAATGTGCCGGTTCATTCAAACGTTTTGTTTTAAAAAAAAAAATGAAAGCGGTGAAGCCGCACGTGGAGAGTTTAAGAGGAGCTGCAGAGCTGGCTGAGATAAAGATGACAAATGGGCGAGGGGGCTGGCGGGGCTGGGAGCCCCCCTGTTGGGGCTGACAGATCCGTCCAGCAGTGGCACCAGGGCAGGGAGGCATCAGCTCCAGTAATGGAGAGATGTCTGCTGGAAAGATTGCTCTATCACCGTGATGGGCTCCTCACACGTTATAAATCTGAGATTGTTCTGGGCCGCCGCGGAAATGAGCAGCTCCTTCTCCCTCCCTGAATGAAATGTCGGGCAGACAAAGGGACAGAAATGAAAAGCAAAAGTGAGGAAAGTTAGCTTTTTAACGTAAATCTCTTGTGGAAACAATGTCAGACCCATTAGTGATTTGGAAAACAGCGCTGTGGCAATCTTATCCCTATGCAGGGCAGGAAGAAGCTACTTTATGGCCTCTCCTCCCTCCCCTCCTTGGTGCCTTTAATCTGGGTGCTGGAGTGATGGGCTGCTCTAAATTTCTCTGTGGGAAGTGAGATCCAAGGTGGTGACAGCTCATGGAGTCTCCATCCCTGGAGGTGCCCAAGGAAAGCCTGGATGTGGCACTTCAAGGGCTGGGCTGGGTGACAAGGTGGACATCGCTCACAGGTTGGACCTGATGATCCCAGAGGTCTTTTCTGGCCTCATTGGTTCTGTATTTCCTGCTCATTGCCTTGGGATTATGATACAGAGTGAGGAAGGTGTGGGGATCCAGGCCCTCCTGCCCCTGGAAGGGAAGCTAAGGATCAGCAGTTTCCAAAGAGGTCTGAAGTGCAGTAAAAAATGATAGTGGGGCATGTGCTTGCCTGGGACTGGCCTGTGTGCTTGGCTGGCTGAGAACTTCAAGGATCAGCCCCTGGCATACAGACACTGCCTGTGTGGATGGCTGTGGATGCAGGTGTGCTGCCCTCTCCTCCTGCCCTTGCTGCCATTTCTGCATCCTTAGTGCAGCTTAGTTTCATCTTGTGTCTGGTGTGGAGATGCTTTGCTTCAGGGTTTACTTTTAAATTCTCCTACCTTTGTTCAAAATGCTTTGGGAGTCCTGGAAATGCTGCCTGTGGTTGTATTTTCCTTAGGTGGAAGCAGGCCTAGTGAGCAAATACTTCTTATGCCCTAGTAAGGACAGATATGTAAACATAAGTTAGTTTATCTTGGCAAATTTATATAAGGTTTTATTAAGTTTAGGTAGCTTATCATTATAAATTTCATAGTAGGAAACATGGAAAATTTAGAGGTAATAATTTACCTAATTTGCAAAGGGGAACTTGAAACGCACTTCGTTATTAAATATAATTCAAACCAGGCAGAAAAGTGGATAGTTAGACACAATGTCCTGTGATTTTCTGTGGGTAGAAAAGCTGTGCAAAGCTGACTCAGTAACTGTGTTTGCTAAGATTACTGATTTTTCTAGGCATAGGAAAGGCTACCACTGCTGTCTGGACTTCCATGGATCATGTAATAAAGGAAATTCCTGTACAGGTTGGCAAAAATGGGGAAAACAACTTAAGCATGTTCAACGTAGTTTGAAATTAGCCGACTTAAGAAAGGTTACTTAATTGAGTTTGCAAGGATTTTTTTTGTGTCTGATCTTATTTAATATTTTTAATGATCACGCAGACACAGAGTGGATGTGTGGTAATGCCCTGTTTGCTGATGACAAATGTAAGAAGATATTGTCAATATATAGAAGAATAAAGATGACAATTTGATAACTTGAAGGACTTGAGTAATTGAAATGAGATGGAAATTAGTAAATTATAGGGCAGATAATTCACTTAAGGCGACTACTAAATCTGAAACACTAGGCCAGACAAAATACTAGAGTTGATTAAAAGGGACTCTAAAAGAGCCTGAGAAGGAATGGTGTAGACAAGTGAGAGAAAGCTCCAGTTCCTTTTGGAGCTCAGATCAGTAAAGCTGCTCAGGAATGGCCTTGCCTGTACTGAAGGCATCAATACCTGAGTCTGTGCAAAAGGCTAAACTCTTACCTGGATAATTCCTTAGATGTGGCTCTGTGCTCTACTGCTGGTGACTTGCTGTCGCGCAGTCGGGAGCATAGAGGCTGCTCCTCCAGGAAGGCTCTGCTAAAATGGTCACACCTTCACCTTAACTGCATTTATCCATCATGTTAAACATTTGCAGATATGTGTTCTTATTTCTTCTTTCTCCACTACTTAAAAGGTTTCCTGCCCTCTGCACTGTCTCTACCATCTCTTCTGCTTCAGTCTGTTCATCAACTGCTGCTTGTCTCACCAAAGATCTCAGATTCTCATAATCATCCTGTTTGTTCCTCCCTTGATGTTTTCTTACTTGTATTTGTTGTTGCACACACTTTACATTGTACCTTGCCTTTTTGTTTGTATAATCTCTATATTCTGACTCTACTGTGAGTAGCCACGTGAATCCCTCCTGTGCTCAGTGGGATGCTGGGTTGTGTTAGGCGTTGCACATACACAGTCTGCAGCTTCCACACTGAACCTCACAGTCCACAGTGACCTTTGGTTTGGGAGGTTGTTTTTTTAGGGGAGGGGGGGAAATCTTTCTCTTTTTTTCATTAGAAGAGGAGAACAAGCTAGGCTTAATGGACATTACAATATTAGCACTCTATTGTTTATCTTTCCTTCTTTGTACCTGCACAAGAGAGGAAGCAGCTTTCAGGTTGCAATCAAAAAACAATTTCATTCAAATCAGGCAGCATCCCAGGAGAGGGAGGCCATGCTTCAGCAAAGTAACAGGTCTCATTTTAAAGGGATCCAGGCAATTACTTGCAATTCAGGGAGAGTGAACTGAAGAAGTTTAGTTAAAGCCACCCAGCTGATGAATTGAATGATCGGGAATGGAAAAAAGAGTCATGGAAAGGGTGATGCTGGAAAGGACTTCTGGAGTTCATCCTATCCAAACTCCTCCTTAAGCAGGGTGCCCAGAACCATGTCCAGACAGCTTTTGGAGAGCTTCATTACAATGTATCAATTTATTATTGCTGTAATTTCCTGTATTTATTTATCTGGCAATATAGGTCAAACACTTCATGGGAGAAGAATAGCCCATGAAGACAGTAACCTTTCTGCTTGTTTGTTTTCATTTATTCAGGGAATAACTACACTGAAGTATATGGCTTTTGCATTTTGTACTGAATGTTGTAATGATTTGTACAACTTTCCTCTCAGTAAAAAATTTGTCAAAACCCCCTGTAAGAATGATATACACTTTGGTAACTGGGCCGTGTTGTTTTCCTGCAGCTCTTTGTATTCTGTATTCTGTTTCATGCAATGAAATTATCTACTGTGAAAACATATGAATATTTTATTTAATATATATTAAATTTGGGAAGTTGCACTTAATTGCAGCACTTTATTTATCATTCAAAAACATTCTCATGGTTTGTTCAAGCTGTTTCTGAGCAGTCTATGTACTGTCCACTGTTCTCTGGCCCCTGATAAGGGGCACAGGCTGTTATTCTCTTCTGTGTGCCTGAAACTGCTAAAAAGTGTAGAAAATAGATGGGTAAATCGATAAGAAATGGTGAATAGTAAACAGCAGTTTTCATATTTTGTCTTTATAGACAATTGTTTTCCAGTGTAACTTCTGATGAGATTTTCTCAGCAGCTTTGGGAATTTTTCTCGCTCTTCCCCCCAAGTTCTCAGGTCTGTAATGAAGTGTTGTCCTCCCATAAAAATGTCATAATCCTCGAGTGATTTAGAGTGCTTCTGGATCCGAGATTGATGACACAAGGAGTAGTTTGCTGTAATACACTTAAAGGCATCATGGTCTAGTTGCCAGAACCAGGAGTCGAGGAACTTAAGTCTCACTGCTGGCCCTGGAAATGATTCGTGTTGTGACCTTGGACAAATCACCTCATCTCTTTGTGGCTCTGATGTGCAGGCTGTGAGATGGGGATCCTAATGCTCGTGTAGCCTCATCAGGCACAGTGCAGGGAGCGATGTGGGCAAGATGGATTTGCCATGAGGGGACAGCTTAAGTCTATAAATTCCATATGAAGTAAAATTTATCTGCTTTACCTGAGTTTATCTTTACTAAAAGCCTGGAAACAAGTGCATAAAGTTCTGTGTGAGTTTTCTCATCAGTCTTGGCTGTTTCAGGATCTCACTCTTTTTGCTGCAATCAGACACTTACTTCCCTAGCAGTGTGTGTGCATTTTCCATTTGAATCCACTGGAATTTACTCAGGATGTTTTTCAAATTTATAGCACCTGTTAAGAAAGGAGGTTTGCCCGGTGGGCCAGTTGCTGTGTTTTAAAGTACATATTTATTATATAATTGATTTCACTTTGCTGTTCTAATATCCAGCAAGGATTCATTTTTCTACAGTTATGAACCTGCCTTGTGCTCACTTCCTGCTTGGGAATTGCATGTGTAGGGTACCTGTATTGACCTGTTGAAGGTAAAAAAAGCAAAGAGGGCAGGTCTTGTATGGCCAATCTGATTTCATAAATCTAATTTCTTCTGTTTTCTGTTGATTCTTATGGTATTTACTCAGGCTCACCAGCTGAGGATTTGAAGAAGAAAGGGTTAATACTGGGAATTCCACAGTTAAGTTTGTGTTTGGCAGCCGTGGGTACTCCTGATGGGCATCACTTACCTTGTGCCTTGGGGTCAGTCTTGGCTGCCTGAAGGGAGAAGTCTCCCTTCCCTTTTGTTCTGTGTCAGTACCTGACTGACTGCTGGGAAACTATAAACACATTTGTGTTTATGTAGCATCTATTTTGATATTACAGGCCTTAAATACGTTGCAATTCTAGAACCAAGTCAGACTTAGGAAGGATCTCTGTGTTGGTTGGTGCAGCTGGGGACCTTCCATGATCATCCAACTGGAGGTGCCTTTTGTTCATCTGAAAGCACTGGAAATACGTAGGAATGATATTAGATATGGTATCTTAAGGCTTATGTTCACTTCTTTATGTATCAAAGAAATAAGTAATGGAATTTAACCTATTAT
The DNA here is from genome assembly GCA_013396875.1 of Vireo altiloquus. Classification (NCBI taxonomy): domain Eukaryota; kingdom Metazoa; phylum Chordata; class Aves; order Passeriformes; family Vireonidae; genus Vireo; species Vireo altiloquus. The sequence goes on from VZRF01002083.1 coordinate 1,074,393, forward strand.
AAAATAATTTTTCTGGTCCTTTGAGGGGGTTTTGTCTAGACTGTAGGAAGATTTTACTACCATTTAACCTTACTGTTTTCTTCTTCACGTTTTCTTTTAAAAGACATATTAAAAGGAACATACCAGACTGAGAATGGACATGACATTCAGGTTAAAAAACGGAGTGTTTAATGGAATCATGAATAAATGGAAACAGATTTGTCTGTCAAAAATTAAATAGGAGTATTCTTTGATTAATATCAAAATCTAATCTAAAATAGTTTTAGCCATTTCATACAGGTGACATCTGTGCTTAAATATAATTTCCTCTCCCTGTTCTGGCATGACTGTTAATTACTTACTCAATGTAGTTCAACATTTAGTTAATAAATATGTCAAGCTTTTACCATGGTGTTCTTTTTGCAGAGTTGTGAATTTGCAATTAGTTTTAGATTTACTACATGGTGACAGACAGTGCTGTATAAATAGAGGTTAAACACACAATTTACATATTAATTTCATGATTCATTTATTCAATGATTTATGTGGATATAGATTGTATTTAATCTCCGTGCTGTAGTTGTTTCAGGCATGACGAACAGAATCACTACACTGGTGGAGAAGTAATGATGTCTGTATTGAGCCACAGCAGCAAAGAGGAACAATGAGAGATTTGGAAACCCAATTATTCATTAATCTCAATACTTTTTGAGAGGCTGGTGAAAAGCAGTAATAGGTTTGTAAAGCATGTATTTACAGATGTACATGTGTACACATGCACATACACGCTGGGGAATTGGATACTCCATCTTGTCTCTGTAATAACTCACATTATCATTAGGTTGTGCTTTGTGCCCAGTTCTGTTAACCCTGGAGGCCAGATTAGTCACCACCTTCCCATTCTGGTCCTGCATGTGTCATAGCATTGCTTCCTGGACTTAAATGTGCATGTGTGCTTCGTTTAAGTGTATGCTGATTGTTCCAGAATTTCTACATCTCTACTTCTTCAGGTCAGATCATTTGCAGTTGCTCTCTCTTCATTTATTACAATTTTAAAAAGGAGCTTAATGAATATTATTTTGTCTGTAAAAACACTTCCTTTATCCCTAAGTTTTAATTTTGTTTTATTGAAGAGAAAAGGTGAGATGAGAACTTGAGAAAATGCATGCTCTGATTTAGATACGCCTCTTATACATACATGAATATGAAAGTAGTTAGAGAAGTATTTATTTTATAAATACAATTAGAGTTATAACTAAAGTTCATGCACATGTATGTGGTATGATTAATGTACTAACTTAAAGCATATTTTTGGTTTAGTCCAATTTTCCTTCCTTCCTGTTGTGAGTATAAAGGTCTCTGAAGTGCAGATAGATCTTTGACCTAATTCAGCAGATTATGGCCTTTCAAAGGACTTGATACGCTTCAGACAGTGTTGAATTAAAGTATAACTCTGATTTTGCTGGGCTCCTGTTCCTTTGCAGTACTGTGTGTGTGAATCCTGGATGCTTTTTATTCTGAGTCTTTTGTGATGAAAGGGGAAGGCTCCACCTTCAGTGTGTTCTCTGAATCCCTCCAGACAAACACTGCGTTAGCACAAAAAAAAAAATCATAACTGAAACAAATAAACCAGGGTGATTGAAAACAGATTAAGAACCTAAAACAAAAAACATAATTATGCCTTTAATTCATTAAGATAAGCAGCACATGGCTACTTGCTTTTTGGAAAGACAGGGAAGGACCTTTTTCTGGGAATCTTCTGGGTAGATCCCTGGCTGTGCTGTGCTGTCCTCCCGGCACCTTCTCAGGTGTTTCACATGTATAGTTTGTGTAGATGTCAGGTGATCATTTTTGGAAGAATGTTCTGATTCTTAAAGGATGGGAGGAGCCACTGATAAGGTGAAAAAACTGTATGAACGATCCTTTTGAGATAAAGTGCTTTGGACTGACAGTGGTTATTACTCCATCACCAAGTTAACTCCTCCGCTGGGAGAGGGGAAAATCCTGTTCTGCTCTAAGGAATTGCAGCAGTCTGAGTTCAGTTGTTGATCATGGCTGGGTTTTGGTAGTGGGAGATGGTGAGGCAGCTGTGCCCCTGGAGGAGCCCACGCTGGAGCAGGAGCTGCCAGAAGGAAGCTGTGACCCCATGGGAAGCCTGTGCCTGGACTTCAGATCCTGCAGGGGATCCACGCTGGAGCAGCCTGAAGGACTGCACCCCATGGGAGGGGATCCACTCTGGAGCAGCCTGAAGAACTGCACCCCGTGGGAGGGGATCTGTGCTGGAGCAGCCTGAAGGACTGCACCCCATGGGAGGGGATCCACGCTGGAGCAGTTAGTGAAGGACTGCAGCCTGTGGGAGGGGCTCGAGTTGGAGAAATTTATGGGAGAGTGTCTCCCGTGGGAGGAGCCATACACTGGAGCAGGGGAAGGAGCAGCAGAGACAATGTGTGATGAGCTGACCACAGCCAGCAACCCACCAGAGCCATCTGGAGTGTATCCATGGGGGAAGATCCCACAGAACTCTTGGGGTATGATACCTTCTCGCCTACTCATGAAGGGATGAAAAGTAATCTGAAATAATTTTTTTTTTTTTATTTAGTATCATAGAAGCTGCATGGGGACCAGTTGGAAACTTCAACCCCTTCCTTAGGTCCCCCCTTTGCTCACACATTTGCTCTATGATTTTTCTGGGTCCCTGAGCACACAGGTTTGTGCAGCACATGTGTTCTGGTGTTGTTTCCCTTCATTTACCTGGGAAGAATGGCCAAGTATGTCTTGAAGCTGCCATTTCTACTTCTTAAATCAAGTCCCTGAAATATGTTAGTAGATGCAGTAGAGCTGGAACCTCACTCCAAACCCCTTGAAAGTGCTCTGTGCTGAGTAGCTGACTGCAGGGAGCAGGTGTCAAACAATATTTAAATGGCATTCTCAACAAAATAAATATTGAGCTGCCCTGTCACTTTGGTGGGAGAATAATCTGCTCAAAAAAAAAATCTCATTCATTGTAAACTGCCTCTGACATTTGTTCTTCAGGAATTATTTGCAGTTTATCTTCTGAGCTAGAGCCTTTATCAGCACAGCAGTTGAACTGCAGTGCAAAAAAAAATGGTAATTGAGTATTTTATCAAACGCTTCCAACAAAACGGACTTTGCAAGTCGTAAATGAAGATTAAAACCATTGTTGGCAGGGATGAACAAATTGGAATGATTTATTATCCGAAACATCAATATGTCACTGCTCAGAAATAAAATAAAAAGAAACAAACAACTGCCCCCCTCCCTGCAAAATGTGCACTTAGTCTCAGCCAAGCAGTGGAAGGTAAATACATGTTTTAATTATTTGTGCTAGAGAGGCTGTTTAAAAAGAGAAAAAGAGAGAAGAGAAAGCATCATCATAATGGCACAGCTGCTGTGGGACATTATGTGAGGAAAAGAGACAGTAATAAGAGAACTGTGTCAAAGGAAAGCAACTCTGAATGTGTACTTCAGCTCTCCTGATTACAGAAGGAAGATTAAATATTATAAATGGGGCAGTTTGACAGGGGGGATTTACTACTTGTGTTTAACACCTAAAGAGCCAGGGTTTTTAAAAGGAACCTTATCTCAGTCATGAAATATCTTCAACAATACGAGAGGAAAACATATTGCAATATTGTCTTACTAACAGTATATAAAGCACTGAGTGGTCAGGAACAAAAGACATTAATCTGTTATGAGCTCTGTATCGGTTTCAGATTAGAAAACAAAGGACATGAGAAGAGTCTTACAAGGACTTGAAGGATTTAGAAATTGTATTTTCTGTATTTGTTCATAAACCAGGAAGCCTTGTAGGCTTGATCTAGGCACTTGTTGACCGTGGTTCAGCCAGAGTCTCTCCCTGCTGTGAGAGCCCAGAAGGCAGCAGTAGTTCTCAGCAAGGCCAACAGCAAGGCCGCTTCTCTGCTCTTCTCCCTTGAGAACTTCTTTGTGTAGCTGTGGAATCTTTGAAGTTGGAAGAGACTTCCAAGATCGTCAAGTCCAACCTTTGGTGACTAAACCATGCTTTGAGGTGCCACATCCACATTTCTTGAACACTTCAGGGATGGTGACTCCACTGCTTCCCTGGGCAGCCCCTTCCAATGCATGACCTCTCTTCCAGTGAAGAAATCTTCCTAATATCCAACCTGGACCTCCCCTGGCACAATTTGAGGCCATTTCTCCTTGTCCTCTTGCCAGCTGCCTGGGAGCAGAGACTGACCTGAACCTGGGCAGGTGCAGACACATTGCAGTGCTCCCAACCATTTCATCCCTGTTTCTTACATCAGGCAGGATCAGAGGGTTCTGCTTGGATCCTTTGTTTACGAAAAGATTGAAGTGACTTGGGAAAACTTCCTGGTAGCTCACCAGCTGCTGTTTCTGTTTCTGAATTAAGGTAATCACTGAGTTGAAACTTAGATTCTCTAAGTCAAAGAATGTGGAGCTGTACTTCTAACATCCCCACATCTTTTAATTTTCTTGCTCTTCTTTCTCAGTAATGTGCTTTTATCCTGAACACCAGATGGAGGAAGGAAGCAAAAGGTTCTGTCCTGAGATCAGATTTGCCCATTGCTGCTGTTTTGTAACATTTAAGTGAAAAACTTGTGTGTTAACCTTCTACATGTTGCAAATTCTGTTGTCATTGAACGAAGGAGGCAATTTACAACCAAAATGAAAATGGAGGGACAGAAGACCAAAACAGGTAAAGCCTTCTTTCATCCTGGGGAGCCAGCTCCAGCAAAATCTTCCTTGGTGTTCTTTGTCAGCCTTTGTGCTTTCCTAATATTTTCAAGAAATGAGTGACTAGTAGAGGATTAGCTGAAAGAAACACTTGTCTAAGCTTTTGGCAGTTCAGATTCAATAAAACCCAGGAGTGACCAGTGAAACCTTTCTGTTCTTCTTTCTCACAGTACAAACGTTGCTGTTCTTCTGTTACCAAAGTTTGTGTGTGTTTTTCTTGTGTGTATTTAAGAAGCAGACTTGCATCTGTTCACCATGACTTTTTACACCCATTTGATGAAATTTAGATGTATTTATGCCCAAGAAACCACTTACTTTATTTTTTCTGTTCTGTATGTTACATGAGATACATTTGGGTGTTTGTTATATACATTACCTTATTTAAAGAAGTTGCTGGTCCTTGTGAGCTAAAGGATCTTTTCTCTAGTACGAGGCATTAGCAACCTGTATTTTTTTACAGAATGTGTAGGATTCTAAGTTTTTGTAACCTTCTTGAAGAATTTGGGTGTTCTCTGAGCTGGGTGTTCTTGGTTTAAATACCTGTGGCTTAAATACCTGTGGTGCTGTGAGCTCTGGATGTGCCCCTGGCATGATGGAGCAAAAGTGGTTCTGTGGAGTCAGGACACTTGGGTGCCTTTTTGGGTTCCTCATGATTTCCAGGAGGAACTGAAAGGGCATTTGTAAACACATACTTTCTTTTTATTTCCCCTTCTCTTCCTTCTCTGAAATGTTTAAGAACGGAGTAACAGAGTCTCAAGATTTGTGGCAAACATGAAGTAAATTTATTAATTTATGTGGGTGTCAGTTCCAGATATGTCTTGAATGCTGTTTTTAGCTGAATTACTGTTTCCTGCCCTGTTTCTGTCTCGAGGAAGGGCAAATTGTGTTTGCCAAACCCAGGCATTATAGTTCATGAAGATGCTAATGAGTATTTCCTAATAAGTGGGTTTTTCTGCCACAATGTGCCAGTATAATCTTGAGTTTTTAACTCTCCTCTGGAACCTACGAGAAATAGTTTTTTCCATCTGGCTACAAAAACAGGTTTTAGAATATTTATATTTTGGAGCAGAAATGTCTACCCTGTTTTGGCTATTTTCAAAGTATTTTGTAATTGGAACAGCTATGGAAATTGATTGGGGAGATAACAGAGCCTGTTTCTACTCCACAAATTGGGATTCCCTGGAGTTTTGTACAATATTACTGTATCTTATGGTCATTGTTTTCACCAAAAGACTGAGGAGATTTGTTAGAACTTTCCTGCTGTTCCTGTTCATTGCTGGGGATACAGTAAGAAATTTTTTTTTTTTTTTTTAAGAAAAAAAGACCTTCCAGTTTCACATAGAAGCTTACAGCTCTTTACTGGTTTGATTATTGTACATCCTCACCATTAACTTTGCATAACAACTGTGAGTTGTTGTATCTTCTGTGTTGTTGCTTCTGAGTAAACCTCCAGCATCATATAAAGAGTTCCAGACACCTTTCAGCACCGTGCAGTGAAGGTGATACCTGGGATTTCTGTGCTGAACAACTCCTCAGTATACTTTTTATTTGTTGTAAATAAAGGTGGAGCGGCTTTGTGCCATCTGTACAATGTTGGTTGGAAGTTTGTTTAAAACATTATGTTCCAAAGCAATTTGGAGTTCAACAGAGATAATATTCCAACTCCCCCAATTAAAAAAAATGAGCTTTGGTAACATAATATTGAGGTTGGAAAGTAAAGCTCTTAGTAACTGGGCAAATGCCAAATCTGGGAAATAGGACCCTTCCCATACACTGGTTACATAACTGTGTGATCCTTTTTTTAATGAAGCTGCTCTTCCATGGATTTCTGAGTTACACATGGTGTGTTTGGGGAAACTGTGTGTGTTGCACTTGTGCTGCAGGGGAATTGGCTCCAGGGTGTGTTCTGTACAGCCTGGAAGAGAGGGAGGGAGGGTTCCTTGGGAAGCAGCCCAGGGATGGGGACAGACTGGGAGTGGGCACCTCCATTCATAATTGATCCTAGACCCCATCAGAACTCATGAATCCCTCACCAACCATCCTGAAAGTAATTCTTGTGGTATAAATCATAACAAGGTCTGTGCTGGCTCAGATTCTGTCCTGCTTCGTTGTTTGGTTAAAGAAACATCTCTGAGTACTAGTGAAGACTTGCTGAGTAAGGAACATTCTGTGTCTAAGCCAGTAAATTTCACGTATTGTAGCCGTTTTTGCATAATAAATTCATGTTGTGGGGTTAGAGGAGTCTGACAGGCCTGTATGTGCTGATTAATCTTCAGCGTCACCTTTGTTCATAAATTTACTATAACATAGTACGTGGGTTGGCAGAGCTTTAATTGTTATCCTCGAGAAATTAAAGTGCTGTTAATAAATAAATAAATAAAATTGCTATCCCACCTATACCAGTTTGCTGTACCACTGGCTTAAAATGTATAGGGAAAATAAGAGTATCGAATGAACATAGGGGGCATTCTCTGAGTGGCATTATAATATGTTATGCTGAATATAAGGAATCTTTTGGTTGTATTTAGCTCTGAGTGAACATTTGTATCAAGTTTTAATATAATATGTCATAAAGGAAATTCAGTTACAAGAAATTGTTTATGTACTTGTTTTTTTTCAATCAGCAGGTTTTTGTCTTGGCCCCTGATGTCCCAGAGACCTTGAATTTTGAATAATTAGGTAATAGTACCCATTAAACTTTATTATTTTCTTCTGCTCCCCAAGTGAAAACAGTACAGGGCAAAACAGGTATTCTGCTGGCTGAATGAAATAAGGAGATTGCAGTTTTTAAGAGACCTTCCTTATGTATAAAATAAAAAATAATTAGACCATGCTTGGGAAAAAAATAGTATTTACCTCCTGGCTTAATCAACACTGGTCTTTTGAAACTGTGCTGGGTAATTTAGAGGAAATTAATTTGATATTTTTTGAGGTGGCATCTAGAAATTGTCTCTTCAGAGGAGACAGACATTGAGGAATTCTCTGCACGGTCTGGGCAGCAGCAATTCCTTACCTGGAAGAAAAAGCTTCCTGTGTCCTTAGCGGTGCCATGCCTGTGGTGCTGTGTGAGCTTTCCCTCGGTTTCTGTTCAGAGCCTGCCTGCAGCAGTCCTGGGGCAGCTCTGCTGCTCCTGGCGTGAGCTGGGGAGCAGCTGGACAGACCTGTCAGGTTTGGTGTCCCTGTGCTCCTGCTCTGCTCATCTCGGTGGCATCCTGCAGAGTCAGTCCGGCCGGGGCTCGGCGCCGGGAGCAGGGACTCTGAACAGCTCTCCCCAGGCTATCCAGGAGGATTAGCCTTCTGTGCAGCACTGCTTCCACGGGCCTTTCTCTGGATTTCAGAGCTGAGCCATCTCCTGGAGGCAGAATTTATGGTTGTGCTGTTGGGCAGAAGGTGTCCAAAGCTCTCTAGCTTCATTTTACTGAGCAATCCTCGGACAGGAGTGACTCATGCACTGACAGCTTTGATACTGAACTGGTTACCGAGGGCTGAAGTTCTTGCATCCCCAGCTGAGTCTCGTTTTTCCAAACCCAGCAGATTTCTTTATTAAAAATTCACTTCTGTTGCAGCCTTAGTCCAGTGGACATCATGGAAGAGAGTTAATAAAACAGTAAATTTTATTATGCAGTATATGGATGAGATAAAACTCTGTGTAGCACGTTGAACAGCACTGTATAGATGCAATTTTTACCTCTTTTCCTCTTTTAAGGTAGCCTTTTATTGGCTGCAGTAGGAAAAGCAATACCTGCTTGAGGGATCAGGTTTTCATGCAAACTTCTGTATCCCAGTGGGAAATGCATAAATAAATCTGAGACACAACAGCATCTGGGATAATACTGTGCAAAATAAAATGGTACTGGCTCTCCTGAGCCCAAACAAAATGCACCGAACTGAAAAGCTCTTGTGGAATTGCCATTAGGTGCTTTCTGTGGTGGTGGTGTCCATGTCCATCCTACCTCAGTGTTCAAGTGGGGTTTTGGTGGGTGGTCTTCAGTTACAGAACAGCTCACTGCTTGTGCTGTATGTTTTAACTCAACCAAAAATACTTTTCACAAGTTGGATGTAGCTACAAAAAGCCTCTGCTGCTATTTTACAGCCCTTCTTTTCCCCACTTTGCATCCTGGCAGCTGCCAAGTGGTGGGAGCATATTTAGCAAACAGCCCAGGTTCTGAATTGGAGGAGTTGGAGCATGAGCTTCCTTCTCCCTCTCGAACAACAAGAGCTTATCAGGTCAGTTAGAAAGAATAATGCTGATTCTGTTGATTCAGGCTTTTAGAAAACAGAAAATTCCAGACAGCCAGAAAGCTGACAGTTATGAAATCGGTGGTGAGGTTGGAGGATAATTTGTAAGATGTGGACATGTTTATTTTATGCATTTGGTAGCTGACTCAGGTCACATTTGCACTTGAAAATAAGTTACTCCTTGTTAACAGAGTGTGCAAGCGAGATGGTTTTCTTCAAGTGGTTACTGGGGCTTCTGAAGTGAGGGAGAGGAGAGGGAGAAAACAAACTATTCCTTGGTAACAGTGTGTTAGGGTGTTCTTGTGCCCTGATGTCTCTGATGCCACTGATCAGCCTTGTGGTAATGCCCTGGGCTCTCCAGAAAAGACAATGGAGGAGCCTGAGTGAGGAGAGTAGTGGGTATAAAGATCTAACAGACTGTCTTTATTGTGAGTTTTTAAATGGTAATTCTTTCAATTAAAGTCTGTCAGTGGGTCATTGACAGATGGTATGTAGCTGCAATTTGAATTTGAAGGATTTTTGTGTTGGTTTTGGAATGTCCTAAAGACAAGTCGAACAGCCAACTTAAAGACTTTGGGTGTGTTTTTCTTTTGGGGGATTTTTTCATACAATTTTACATATTGGAGAATGGTTGTTTTGAGGCTGGATGTGAAACAATGTCAGTGTATTCTGTGCTCAAAGCCTCCTTCTGATGATTCTCATCTTTACTCCAGCCACCTCCAGGGAGAGTTTTAGCTTTCTCTTTGGAGAAATCATCTTCAAAAATGTGCTTGAAAAAACTTGGCAACTGCCCCCATCAGGTATTGGGTATTAGAAAAAGAGAGGCCCCAGGTAGGGTTCATTTTAAGGTACCTGTAGTACCATAATATTTTTGATTAATGTAATTGGTCCTAGCTGCTGTTTGAATCTGAAATAGGAGAGAAAATTCTGCGTGAAATGTGAGGGCACAAGTAACTGGGACACTACGTGAAACCAACTATTTTATTTCTTGTAATCTTCTGTCTGCAGCAAAGTTGCAAAAGCCCAAGGCCCAGGATTAGGACTTTGTGCTCTTGCTGTTCTGCATCTCCAGAAGATGGAGATGATTTCGATTTACAAGGCTGTCAGTCAGACATTAAATTAATTACAAACAGGCAAAGATTTCACAATGAAACAAACAAGGTCTTTGACATAAATTATATCCTATCATTAAAATATTTAGAAAAGTGTAATTATGGTATTTGGCAATGTTATTCAAATTATAATTAATAGGAGCCTCAGTAATACTACCTCATCTTAAGTGACTTCACATTTTGAAATACTTCCTTTTATCTTTATGTGCATTTTGGATTTAGATATCCTATTTAGGTATTTTTATGCTCTTCCTTCAGGGATCATTATTCTAGTGCATCGTGTGCAGAAGTTTCAAGGTCAGCATTACTTGAACAGTTGTAATAGTCCCAACAGAAAGATAAATATATATTGACTAAGGCTGGAGCTTCAATTCTTGCAGTTGCTGAAGGTCAACAGCCCCTCTGAGGTGCTCTCCAACCTTCAAATGTCTATAGGTTAAATCACTGATGAATTACTGCACTTTCCCGAATGAAGAAAACATATTCTAGACAGAGGCAGCTCATGGTGTCGTGCCTGTTGCCTGACACAGTCTGGAGGAACTGAGAGGAAATGCTGCTCCCAGACTTGTGGGAATGTGTAGAAACCCAAATGCCTGAATTTGGTGCGTCAGAGCTGGAGTGGAGAGCATTACTCCCACTCTTTCTCTGTGGAAATCCCACCCCTGCCACACCCCTCCATTGAAACACAGGATAAAATAATTTTCACCAACTTCGAATGAACTGGTAGCAATTGCTGGAAGCAGCTGTGAGGCTGCAGTGACAGAGCTCCAAGGAGAATTTCCCTGGCTCACTGTTGCTCTCAGGACAATTCACAGCCATACCTCGCTGTAAGCAAGGCTGAATCTTCTCCTTCCCAAAAGATTTTGCAGGCTGGAAGTAATCCTCTTACAGAGCCCTTCCAACCTGCTCAGGAGGGCAGGGGGGGCTAACTGAGATACTTGGCTTTGCAAATGTTCCTGCAGTATTCCAGAGAATATCATCTGTTGAGGTCAGCTTGAGATTGCCAGGGGGGCAGAATAAAGAATCTTGTCTTGTAGCTCTGTATTTTACATCTTAGCCTTCTATATAAGCAAGCACTGCAACATCCTCTGCAAGTTTAAGGGGCTTCAAAATATATTTTCATTTAATGTTACCTTAAAATGTCTTATGCAAAATCAAATACTCTTAAAAACATCATTTTAGAGTGTCATTTAAAGGGAGTTATCCTAGATATTTTCAGTATTTTTAATTTCGGTTTGATCTGTAGAGTAATCTGTGAAGCATTCCTACGTAAAATGGAAATTGAAACATTACCTTTAGAAGATCTGTTTTACAGTTACTTCTGGAGTTTGCATTGTCCACAGGTTGTCTGCTCATTTGATATATCCTGTATCAGGAGGTTCAGATATATGGTTCTTGACCTGTAGCTGGTCTAGAATAAATAGTTTTAATTTTTATATATAGCTTATTTGTGTGTCAGTGTATATATGTTAAAATTTTTAATATATAAAAAACCCTTTATTTTGGGGTCTTTTTACTATAATTTTGATAGCAAACCTTCTTGTTTCTTTCTACAAATGAAAATGCTGATCTATCAGTAGTGTAAATATATGACCAAGTATAGACTGATTCAACTAAGTCTTATGGTCAGAATTAGGGAATACATTAGGCAGTATAATGTCTGTAGTACTATACATCCCCATAACTTGTTTGGTGTCTGATTTTCATAGGGAGTGGTAATTAATAGCAAAAAAATTGCTACTGCCGTGTTTGATAAGTAGCAGTTTCCCTTGTGCAAACATGCCTATTTAACATCATTTCTGCAAGAACAGGTATTTGTAGAGTAAACCACTTTAAATATAAATGTAGAAGTATGAAATACATTTCAAGAAATCCAGTTGTCCTGATAGCAACTGGAATTTAACCCGAAGTACACTTCAGTGTAGCCATTGTCATTATCTTGAGCAGTTGAGAGAAATTACATGCACAATATAAAACCTCAGTGGTTTATCCCACATAAATGACTGTAACATGCTGGGCAACATTTTTGTCATTTCAGATTTTCATCCCAACTTTTCCTTGTGCTGTTTATTAAATGCCCTCAATATCTGAATAAAGCTCTTGGGGTCCAACAGTCTGCAGGAAGATGTGTTGCTGAAATGAGGAAATGTGAGAGAAAGGAAGGTGAAAAAAAATTGGGTATCAGCAAATAAATTAACACAGTTTTTAAAAATGCATAAATTTCATAAAAATGAAGATTTTATTTGCTTTCAGCCTTCTGCTTTTTTCATTTTCTTCAAATGAAAGCTGATTCCCCATACATGTACGTGACTCTTAGAGTTGAGAACTCTTAGAGAACATTACACAGTGTGAAATCTAGGAAAAAACTGAACATTGGTAACGTAAGTCTTCGATAAGATTTGGATTTCAACAGTGCAGTCGTGGGGGAAATTGGGAAACACCGAAACCAGAGAGTGCATCAGCAGATAAGGGCAACCTTCTCCTTGTGCTTGTGACTGTGTGTTGTTGTGTCAACTTCTGACTCACTGGATTCTTCCTGAAAGGTTAAACCACAGGCCTGACAGTTTAAGTGACAATGACGTGCGAGTAATTGCTGCTGTGGCCCGGGAAATAATCTGATATTAATTGTAGCACAAATGGGAAAGAAGTTTTGTCACTACTGGCTGCGTTGAAGATGTGCCTCAGGTGCACCAAAACCTTTGCTGTGGAAAGCCCTTGCTTTATTTTATTACCATCAGAATTCACTCTTGGTACAGGTTTCTGCATTTCAAAGGACTTTACATTTTATTGGGATTGCATTTGATGTAGGATGTGTTTGATGTCAAAATTTGTTTGGAAAGGATGTCGTTCATCCTTTGTTCACGTTGAACTTAGACTAGTTGGGGATGGGATCCCATTCAAAGGGAGGAGAAATTGATCTGGGCACCTCTGATCCTCACTTTGCTTCCTTTGTCCTCCTGAGCTCCAGCAGAGGCTGCCAGGGCAGAGGAGGACCAGTTTGGAGGCACAGTTCCATGGGAGGGCAGGGCTGTAGGTGACAGTGGTGGCCATGGGTGTTGCTCTCCATGTACAAGTGCATCCTTTCGTGGGGGATGGTCAGTGAAAGGTGGTTCCACCCTCCCTCCTTCAGAAAAAGCTTCTTTTTGGAGAGGACCCCAGGGTTGCTGCTCTGTCTCCTGTCTTGCTTCTCGTCTTGGGATCTTTTGGGTGCTGATGCTCCTCCAGACTCAGTTCCACTGAGGATCTGCATGTTTGAGAGAGTGGATGTTCCGGTAGAGGATAATTTATGTTTCTTGTTCTTTTAAACCCATTATGAAATGTTTTTCTGTTGAGTTCTGTGGGTCTTCTACCTGGTCCAAATAATCAGAAATAAACCTTTATGAGTATCTCCTAAAATGTTCTTACTGATGGGATCTCCTCCTAGGTATCAGTATTGACTCTAAGCATTGTTACTATCTTACAAATTAAAAATGAATGTAAAAGGGGAAAAAAGGTAAAATGAAAACAATTTATTTCTTTAAAGACCTAAATGCTAATAAAAGCATAAACTCCTTTAATCAATCAAAGTTGTCACTGAAATGCCGTAGCTTGGGCAGAGGATAATGCAATTTGGTGGAATTTTCACTGTCTTATAAGTACCAAATATAGATTAATATATAGTTCAAAACACTTTAATTTTTAAACTCTTGTCTTTCTTCTTCACTGCTGAAAAATTATTCTTGAAAAATAAAGAAACTGCCCTGTGGTCAAAGATAGTCTTAACTACCTGTCAATCAAAAGGAGAAGTTTGTTGAGACATTTAATTACAAGATAATGTAGTCATCAAAATCTCGTTGTGGTAACTGACAGCTCATTTTGGACTGAAAGCGTACAGCTACCTCCCCTGAGGTCAGAGATGTTCCGAGGTTAACGTAGTAATGACAAGTCCTTTATTATCACATTATGACATTGAAAAAAATTGCAATTATACTAATAAATTAATAACAGTAATAAAATGACAGTCATAATTGCATAATATACATGTTGTCAACGGCATTTTTGTTACATGGCTGGAATTCATATTTTATCTGCATATCTTACACGGTATTAAATTTTCCCAATTCAGTCCAGGCATACAGTGGCTCCTGAAATTTCTGAAAGCCGTTAAAGGGCAGTTAAAGTAACTGCTGGAAATGAGACTTGGAGGCATGAGTTGTTTTTTACATTTAGAGATTAGAAAAAATAGTGAAATTGAAGAATTTCACACTCAACTCTAATTAAATATTAGAATTGTTTTTTTAGCCATATCCCTAAAGAAAACAATGTCTGTAATCAGATGTAATAATGGATAAAACCCTGAATTAGACAGGAACTCTTAAACTGTCCAACAGACAAAGAATGTTCATTTTCCTCTGCAAATAGGGAATTTCATGGTGGTTTTTTTTCAGAACTTCTTTTAAGCTTTGCCTTAGAGTGAGGTAAATTTTGTGTGGACAGGACCAAGGAAAGAGGATGGAATCAAGATATCACTGCTCTTAAATTGCCATGATACAGATGGAAATCAGAATTTTTCCCTTCTGCTCTTCACCATACATTTAGTTTACATATACCTTCACTAGGTTACAGAATTTCCAGGGTCAGCACAGAGTTTCCCCAATTTATCTATCAGCAGTAGGTTTCCTTCTGGTGCTAATGCAGCTTTTTGTGCCTTGGTTCTGACAGTTCTCTGTCAGCTGAAAATGAATAAATGTCCTGTACTGGTGCCATGGGGACAAATGCACTTGGGCCTCTGTGCTCTTGGCCCTCTGGCCTCGGAAAGGGTTCAGGTTCACACCTGAGCTCGAGGCTCACTCGGGATTTTGCCCACGTTTCCAGCCAGGCTCTCTGCTCCGGGAGCAGCTGGCAGGGATGTGCAGGTTAAGGCCTCTCATCTCTTCCCAAATACTGCTGAGAGTGTTGTCCTGATGTGCAGTATTCCGTTTAAAGGGTTTTAAGTTCCAGCTTCTGGTTTTTTGAGTGGATTGAACTCTGTGTAACATTCACCTCCAGACTCTTCCCTTGTTTTATTTTCTTTTTCCAGCAGATTGTGAAAACACCACCAGTTTTTATGACCTATGATTGTTCTTTGATTAATTTAATTCTTGCTTCAATTCCACCCTCCGTTCTTCCCTCTGCTTCTTATTCAGATTTGATTTCTTCCCCAACACAGCATCATCAGTTCTATTAGGAAACCATAAGTAAAAGTTTAGAGTACAGTCAGAGTGAGGCACAGTTATCCTAAGAGAAATCCTAAATACTTCTTTTTTCCTTTGATTTGAATTCCTTTGGAACTTCCTCGTAAGGAAGGGATGCTATTGCCAGCACTGTCTGCTCCTGTTTTCCAGGCTGGTTGTTCTACAGGACTCACTCGAAAAAGAACTGTAATTTGGGTTGGGTTATTTTATTTTTCTTTAAATGCTGTAACCTAACAAGAAAAATGCAAAGGGATGTCCGTCACATTGAAAATCTTGATAATTTAGATACTGCATAATTAGCATTTACTAAGTCAGATTTACAAGAAGGCTATAGAGTTTATGACAAGGAGGAGTTGACTTATTTTCATGACTCCAGAATGAGATTCCTGGAAGAGTCCAACCCATACTTCAGTGTGTGGAGGTGCTAAAGTTTTACAATAAAAGACTTCTGTTTTATTAATAAAGGGAGCAGCAACCTGTTTTCCCATATTTCCATCACAAACTTAAGATGGAAGCAGATACCAGATGTGGAAAACTTCAGTTGAAATTATTAGTAATTTTCAGGAAAAAAGTACTGACTTTAATATTGCTGCCTCTCTAAAAGCAGTTGAGAACAGGGTTGTAATAACATCATTATCACATAAATGTTGCACCAACACTGCTATTGGGCAAGAAGTGCTAACAGAGAAGCTGTGCAATGGATGTGTAGCCTGTGTGGAAACATATTCTGCTCTTGACACAAAATTTTAGATTCTTCATTTTTTAAAAATATTTTAGAAAGGAATTTTTGAATCTGATAACATCCTAGAAACAATAGAATTTAGTGCTGAATAGTTATGTGAGCTGTAAGTATATTCCAGCTGATAAATTCCATAAGATTTAGCTGAGCAAATTACAGAATGTAAAGAAAAAAAAGTCACAACTAATATTTCATTAATTTAATAATCTGCATGAGTCATATATTTCAATGATACAGGTAGAGTTTGCTCAGTGCTATTATTTTACTGTTCATGTGCATGTCAGTTATTCTCTGGAGATAGTGATGAATATCAAATAATTAATACAGTTGCAAATGTTTCTCTGTAGCAGTGGGTAATTTGTGAGATTAAGGGGAAAGGGACTTTTTTTATATTTAATTATTCCCTGTTCCTAATTTACTCTCTATCTGTGACAATTTCCTGTTCCCACAAAAATTAAATATGAGAGTTAAATATCTTTTCTTTGAAAGATGATTTGAGTTCAAAAGAAAGGAAACAGTGCAGTCTTATTTACAAATGCGTACATAGAAGTTTCAGTGGAGTTTTGTAAGTAAAGAAGGTGTATTGGATCTACTGAGGTTTATTTCTGTCTGAAGGGACAGTTTTCTTGTCAGAAACTGGCTCTTTCTATCATGTGCTGCGTACAGGAGTCAGCTTTAGATGGGGTTGAATTTCCTTTGTTATTATCTGTCCATTGGTTTACTTGTGCCTGATTCCATCCTTGTTACTTACATTCCTTTCCAGCTGATCCTAATCTTCCAGGATCCCCTTTCATTTTGCTTTCTTCCTTTCTCTCTGTTCCATTTGATCCAGGTAGTCCTTTATTGAGTGAACTTTATTTTTGATGAGAGTGTGAAAAGTCTGGTCCTTGGAGTACACTGAGGCTGTAGAACTCCTCAGCAGGATGCTCTGCACATCATGCCACTATTTTTGTCATAAGTCCGTCAGCTAATGGGAATATTTTTCTTTCTGGAAGGAAAAAGACACACATAAAAAAAGAAATCAGATGTAAAATATATCCTTTTGTTCCCCCAAATCCACACTGGTCTCCCCCTTCCCTCTTTCCCCGAGACATCTGGTTTTGTGCTCATAATGCTGTCTGCAGTCAGTTTTCATTTGAGTTTGAAGAGGAGGGTATTAGATGCTTTCAAGTCATTCACCTCTAATTTCTGAACTGCAATTAGAAATAAAGTTTTTTCTTGCCCCTACTTTTTGCATCCTAGGGTAGCAATTAAGAAGAACCAGGTGAATAGGTTACCATTTTATCCAACTCTATTACTCTGACTGATGGAGCTATTAGATAAAGGCAAACTGTAATTCTTTATTACCTGCCTGGCTCATTTCTGCACTTTGCCCTGGAGAAGAGCTGCATAAAAGATCAGAGTGTTATTGAAAACTCCTGAGCAAATATTGAGCAACTTGCTCGGTCACTCAGGTAATGACAGAATTCCAGAGAAGTGCAGTGTGCACATGTGAGTGTTTGGGTAAATATGTGGTGAGAAACTGCTGGATGGTAGAGCTGGAGCAGGATGGCTTTGGGAAAGAATAGCTGGGAACACTGTGTATATGATAAATACGCTTATAATTAGTGAGATCATTAGCATGGACACCATGTACTTAAGTATTCACAAAGAAGTCTTTAAGCTAAGCAGTTAGCTTCACAATGAAGGAAAGAGACAAAATGAATTATATACAGCTGAATAAGCTTTTCAGAATCTCCAAGGAGGTGACTTGTCTGTTGATGGCCAGTGGGGGTCGAAGAGTGAAATAATTACTTAACAGCATGTAAACAATGTGAGATGTGAAGTGTGCATTTTTTTCCTTTTCTTTTTCTTTTCCTTTTTTTTTTTCATTGAGAGAGTTTCTTGTTGCGATGGCTCCACTGGGACAAGCAGCAGAGAAATTTGATTAAATGGATGCCTGGGGTCACGACCCTGTCTAAACATGCTGCAGCTCTCAGCATTAATCAAAGAATGTTAAAAAAAAATTTCTGACCTTGCTGCATATGAGTATTGGTGAGCTGTGAATGCAGGCGTGGATGGATCGGGGCTGTGTGAGCGCCCTGCTCACAAAGGGGACGGAGGAGGAGGCAGGTTTCAAGGACAATGGAAACCCATCATGTTGTTTCAGTTCTTGTTCCGGGACTTTCATGTGCTGATAGCCCAGCAGCAGCGCTGGAGTTGGGAGATCCCATTAGGATGCAGTTGGGAATGCAGCTTTTTGTTATGGGCTGCTGCTGCTTGAACCCTGAGCGTGGAAAATATTTATAGCTCAGTGCTACATAGGAGATCCGTGGGTTCAGAGGGATTCTTGGCTGCCTCCCCTCCGTTTAATGGATCTGGAAGTACAGAGGAAGCAGCTCTCCTCTGTAGGAGTAGCCAGGATTAGTATCACACTTATTGTTTAAGTGTGTATTCTTAGAGTTCTGGTAGTAGCAGGGTGAAAGGTCTTGAGTTTTACTGAGCGAATTACCTTGTAGTAGAGTTTACGATAAATCAGAAAGTGAGATGTAGCCAGAAGTCCACAAGTGGTTTTTTAATATTTGCAATGGTCTGGGTTGCTACCTGAAACTCCTACTCCATTTGATTTAGCCCTCAGTTCCAATCATTCTCATCGCAGGCAAGAATATTTTGGGTAGACAGAATTTTATCGGGGGAATTGAGTCTCATTAGTGTCCAATTCTGAAAACAGTCAAAGACAGGGATAGATCTTTCATCTGTTTATATTTTATTTAACTGGGAATTGAAGCAGTGTAAATACTGATGTCCTACCTGTATTTTTGAAGAAGGTCAGAGGAAAATGAGATGGTCAACACCATAGCAGAGGAACTAGTTTGGTCTTTCTGTCTGTTGTTCTTCCTAAAGAGTCACTGTTACGAAAGATTCCTGATCTCATTAATGGAAGCAGCTCCATACATTTATATGTTGGATTCTGGTTAACAAATTAACGAATTAGACATTATTTAACTGTAAACAAATACCAACAATGTGAGTATACGTGTAGAGAATCTGTATGAAGGAAACATCCAAAAGTTTGGAAACATTTGAAGTAGTTGGATAGGGAAAAGACGTAGTGAGATCTCACTCAGTACTGCAGCAAGGACAACAGATCCGCACTGGGAGCTGTAGAAACTTTCAGCTGGAATTTTAAGTGCACTGATTCATTGTGGATTTCATGTGGAGCATGGACCTGCATTCACTGCTTTGAGTGTCATGACTTTGCATGAGTGGCTCACCAAGCCAGTTCTCAGCAGAGCTACACTCTGCATGTCCTTGTGCTAGAAAAACCTTAAAAAGCAAGCCAAAGACCCGAATTCCAGTATTATGAACTAATAATACCTGAAAATCAGTTTAAAAGGTCTTGCATGAAACCTCAGGCAAATTGCCTCTTGTGAGAGCTGCGGGAACCCCCAGTTTTAGAAAGGTTTGGAGTTACAGTGTTAATCACTGAGGGTAAAACCCAAACCTGGGCTAGCTGTCCCTGGCTCCTGCATGGCCAGGTCCAAGGGGGATCAGTAACACAGGGCTGATTGTTTCCAGTATTTTTGTTACTCTTCTTGGCCTTCAGGGTTTTCGCTCCTGCCTTCTTTGAAATTCCTTCCTGAAGAACAAAATAACATTATCTTAGCTCTGCACCTTCTCCCAGGCATTAATACCTTTTGGAAATTCACTGATGGAAAGAAATGTAATCTTTAAAAAATAACCATCAGTGCTGGTGAGTTGATTTTTTTGAAGTGGCACCGTGGAGAACTTGGAGAAACAGAGGTGCAATTTTTGACTGTGATCTTAGCTTGTTGATGCAGAATAGAGTCAGAAGTCACCCCAGAGAGCCTTGGAGTTTCCGAAGAAAACCCATCTTACTCCCATTGAAACCAGAGACAGTATTTATGTGACATTGTTCAGTCTTGTCTTTGTAAAGAAAAGAGTTAATCCAAATTTGCTTTTCAAAAACGCACCTCAGTTTCCCACCTCCAGAGCTTTTTAGCTTTTTTCAACTCCTTGAAGAGATTTGGCCAAGTTAGGGTGATAAAGGCAAGATTTTGGGTGTGCCACGATGGGCCCCAGTACTTATTCTGTGACAGAGAATAATTAACTTCCAAAAGTTTCTTTTATACCAGTATCCTAAAATTCATTGCATCTCCCAAATGCATGATGGCCTGCAATGTCCTGAGGGTACTTAGGTCAGAGCCCTTCAGATGGGGCACAGAGTTAAGGTTGTTCAGGTACTTAAACTGCATTTTAGTGTGTTCAAATTTTGTGCAGATAATCCCTGAATTTTGTAAATGACAGCGCTTCTAGGATAAATAGTTCGTTAATTGGAGCTTTTGAAAAGTTCTAGGTTTTATGATAAATTGTAGCTTTGGAAAAGTTTTAGGTTTTTTGATAAAACAGTCCTAATTTTTTAGCTGTGTTTTGTGCTGGTTTTTGTTTGGATTTTGGCTGGTACTCATCATGCATTTCTGTAATTGCCTGCATTTTTCTTCAAGAAATGATGCAGAAGGTGGCTGCTGGTGGACTGAAGGTGATCCAGGTCATTGTGCTCATGCCAAGCTGTTTGGTTTTTTATAATTGCAGTGCAGAAGAGTTCTTTTATTCATTACAGAGCAAGTTATTAATATATAGATTCTTTTCTGTGAATAGTTCTGAAATAGAATTAAAAATATCACCATCAGTGTCCTTTTACCATCACCCTGTGGCAATTAGAACACATCATGCCATAGCTAACTCTTACTGGCTTTTCAACTAAGGATGGTTGTATTCTAGTAAGACTTACATAATTTTAAAAAAATCATTTGAAACCCTCATTTTCATTCACTTTGGAAGCAGCATTTCATGCTGTAAAATCTAAACGGTCAATGACTTTTAAATATCTTTATTTAGGAGTGCTAAATGTAACTTATGTTATTGAAGTTGAAAGTTCATTTATCTTAACACTGAAATTCTTTGCACAAACACCAAAGTGATTATTTTTGAGCAGTAAAAGCAGAAGAGTAGAAGATGACCATAAGTCTCAACTTATGCACATGCTTTAAGATTAATTTAATGTGGGGTTTTTCTTAGCAAAATGAGCAGCTTGAGTAGGAGTTACCTGGTTAAAAAGAATATTTTTATAGAAGTGTTCATTATAGGTTAAGAAAAAATATAATAGTGATCAGTAAAATGATGTAGATACAGAATGTTTCAGAGGCTGCTCTTATGTTTTCAGTGTTCCACTGGGCTTTGAAGCCTTGTTGTAAACTTGTGTTTTCTGTAAAAGTGGTTGTGGAAATGGAGTGGATGCATCTGTAGTCTGCAGTTCCCAGCTTCTGCAAGGCACCCCTAAATCCCTGTGCTTGATCCATGCTCCAGATACACCATGAGCCATTTCAGGGGTAAGAATGATTATTTTCTCTTCCGCCTCTGCAATTCCTGTTCTCTGGTGGCTCTGCCAAGCTCTGCTGGTCATGGCTGCAGAACTCCTGGGGGGTTCTGGGCTGGATTGACACCCTCTGATTATTTTTAACTGGATTTTTCACCAAATCTCTGTCAGATGGTACATTTTTATTTTGAAGTTACACAGCTCACACTGACTTAAGTGGTCTCATGTTCTTTGCTCTTGCTTTTATCATAATCTTCCCCCACCTTTTACATATTCCCTGCTATTTCCCTCCATCTTCCAGTAAATAATCTGAGTGTTAAAGGGGTAATTTTTTGGATATGAAAATAAAGAAGATTGAGCACAACTGTCTCAATTTTTTTCCTGGAGGTTTTGAACCAGGACTGGTGCATGTAGTTGGGCTCACCGAAGGCAAGCTGTGTGTCTGTCATTAGAAGAGGATGGGGACTTACAGGTTGCAGAATTTAATTAAAATAAAGTGATTCCTATAAAATTCATAGTTTTAGGTCACAGACAAGACCCACATCTGTGTGTCTTTGTAATCTCTGTGCACATATGCAAATACAGAGAGTGGAAGCCATGATTCCTACAAGTGACGTGTTTATTCAGATATTAAAAGGAACTTCATGAAAAGCATACTTTTAACAAAATATTTGGTTAAAAAGAGTTAAATTTATTCATCATTCTCACTAAAAACAATTCTACAGTAAATATTTTAAGTAAGTTTCTTAGGGAACACAATGGGCCATCTAGACTCAAGTCACACTGACAGCACTAAAAGGCATTGCTCGATTTACGAGAGCTCTCTGTTTACCCAAGAATGTAGAAATTTCCCTTTCTAAATGGGACAGCCTTATCTTTATTATTCCAGTGCCTTTTAGTTTACAGTTCTGCTGTAAGCAATGTTTCAGGAGTCTACTTCAGGATTCCTAAATAAATGAATAGACAAAATTAATGCTCAGTGCTAGCAATCTGCATTTCATATATTGTGTGATTGAAAGTAAGCCTTGCTGAGCAGCAACAAAGAAAAATGGTGGTGGCACTTTATTGATACAGAATTTATGTGATAACAGAAGGTAAATTGAGCTTCTGAAAATAAACCTTGTTTACAAATCCTGGGTTTTTTTTTAAAAACACAGGCAAACCGTGATGGCAATGAAAATCCAGTTGAAGGCACATCCACGAAGCCATCTCTCTTCCTTTCATCAAATAGGTGTCAGGAAATATATAATTGTATATCATATATGCTCACTGCATGCAGACCAGCACTAGCACCCTGCACACACTGTGGCTGGGTTGTGGCTGCCTGTCTGTCACAGGAGTGGAAATAAAACCAGATTTTTCTTTGCAAAAAGAAGATTCCAGTGCATAAACCAGTGCTAATTGCGTGGTCCGTATCCGGATGTCCCCAGGAAGTGTCACTTCCACGCATTAATACAGACCAGGGGCTTTGTGTGCACAAGAAAAGTTTTCAATATGTCCTGTCCAGAGTAACTGCAAAACCAGCTGATGGAGTTCCAGGCCAGAGCTCTGTTTTCTCCCCGAGATAAAATCCTACCGAGTGTAGCAGCTGATGGGAGCTGAAGGGACGTGTGCTGTTCCCATCTTCAGATAAAAATCTGATAAAGAAAACAGCTGATGTAAGTTAAAACACAGTGTACTATTTATATGCTAAAAATAACATTTGGAATGCTTTTGTGTTGAGTTATCTTGGCTGTCTTGAGCAGCAATTAATAATTTATTCTGCCTATCTTAATCTGCTTTTCTGTCTGTTTATCAATGGACCTTCAGTGGAAAGACCACAGTGACAAGTCAGTAAGATCCTAGGATTTGATATACTTCTGACTTTAACTGTGAAGTGTCTCTTAAGCACACTGCTACAGCAGCTGAAATTTTATTTAATGTGCTTTTCTCAGTTCTGTTTTGTTTACTCTTGCATGGGACTGCTTCCCTCTCCCACCCCCTTCTTCATCAAATAACCCTTCATTCTCCAGGGTGAACCTTAAAACACTGCAGCTTCCTCCCACCCCCTCTAAACAAAACCCCTAATGCTTGCTAAACTAAACTGATGGTTTCAGCTAATTTAGGGGAAGGTTTTGGCCATGGAATAAGGTATTAAGCCAAAAAATAATCTTCCAGAAAAACTATCTGTTGTTTTTATGTACAAGGTAGTCAGGTCCCTATGGTAAGTCTTTATTTGTTAAAATTATTTGAATAAAACAAAACTGTGCTTTAAAATTGATTTGATTTTTACCTCTTAGTAATGTTTATTTTTCCTCTGCATTTTTGCTTGAAGTCTTGTCATGTTATTGTAGAAATTTAATATTAGTTTTAAGGTTGATGAGGGGCCCTGGTTTAAAAAACTCTAATCTGAGCATAGTTTGGAGAACAAAAAGCAGTGATAAACAGGTTGCTGCCCTTGGGAGGCTGAGACTGAACATTAATTTATAACCTTAGCCCCACTTTATAGTGATTAAATATAGAAAAGCGTTCACATAACATTTTAGTTCAGTAATTTTGCGCGTTTTCATTAATTTTTAGGCTGTGCATCAGCTGTAGCAAATCAGTAAAACATTCCTTCTGTTTGCCTAACTTGGCTTTTGTGCTCGTGCTGCGTTAGGCGGTGGCGGGCCCTGGAGCCGGCCGGGTCCGGCAGCACCAGGCCGCGATCGGGGCCGGGCCCACCCGCCTCCATCCCTCCTCACAGCCCCGCTTCGCCTGTTTGTCTTTCCCTAATTAGATCCCCGTAATCCATTCAGCCGGGCTGTGACGTCCCGGTCCCTTGTCCTGGCTGGCTTGGGCCAGACAATGAGCACAAAGATACAGTCGGACTCGTTTTCTCATTATTGATTTCACGCACCAGCTGGCAGCTGTTGGAGCTTGTTCGTTTTTATAACCCTCTGGGCAACTTTTTAAAAGTACTTTTCTTTGACCATCTGCTAAATGCAATTGGTTTAATAATTAAAGACTTGCCATCCCTTTTTGGAGAAATACAAATGCTGTTTCTGCAGCTGAGAGTTGGCTGGTTTTGTTTTAAGCATAGGTGGGATGATTCCTGTCAGCGATGGAGCCGCAGCTCCTGGGAGAGTCCCATCGCTCATGTTAATAAGGGGATGAAAAAAGGGAACTTTGCAGTGGGTTTGTTTCACAGCAGCTGAGTGCAGGCTGTGGGGAGGGGAGGTTGTGTCCAAGCTCTGCCTGTTCTTAAGCGCTGAGAATTCCCAATTCTTACGTTTGCAGGAGATTAGGGAAAACTGTCTTGCTGGGTTGTAAGCAGCATATTCCAGCCTGAATTGTGCATCAGGAGGTGAGACAAGGAGCTTTTGGAGGTGTCTTTCAGTGCTGGCTGTGGCTGCACTGATAACAGCAGGCTTTGGGACCACCATCTGCCTGTGCCCTGCCTGGGGTCCGGGTGGCACTAAACCCTCAGCACAAACTGGAAACCAAACTCCTGGAAACTATAAAAACTTCTCTTCTGTTAGTTTCAGCTTCTTTCTGTCTTTCCTTTTGCTGAAGTGATGGCAAGTGAGACACTGGTATCTGTCTTACTGGGACTAATTTGAGATACAAAATCATAAGTAGCATTTAAAGTTCTTCCTAAGAAAACCAAAGTGCTTGATAAAAATAAAGGCAGAGACAGTAGGTCACTGGCATGAATGAGTCCCTTGGAGCCCCTGGATTTTCCATGCCGCGTGTTTCATAGGCAGGATGTGTAAAAAAGATCCAACCTTAGTTTGAACTTATCTTTATGCTGTGATTAGATCTAAACTTTCCCATGATTCCTTCAAAAAGGGCTGCTGAAAAATCCTTCTGTTTACCAAACAGTTTACCATTTGTTTCAGATGTACCTCAAAGCTGACCTGGAGGATTACTCTCATGAGAGGTGAAAAAGGGTAATTCATTTTTTATGTTCCTTTAATCTTGGAATTCTTTCAAGAACTCTCTGTGCAGGAATTGGTACATTTTATTTTGCTATGGCATCATTTATTCCCCAAACATTCTTTGCTGCATAGTGAATGCTTACAGAATTGGTTAGAAATTGTGTAGAAGAGGAAAGTCTGTCAGAATTTGTCAGGGGTTTTAAATACAATTGAATAAGACTCTTTTGTAGAGAATGAAAAAGGAAATAGTCATGTGTTTTCTTAATAAGATGAAAGATATCTGTGTTTGCTTTGAGATTTTTATGTTTGTTTGTTTTAAAAGTATTCCCATCTTTAATATTTTTGTACTTTACAAACATAATCTTGTTCCAGACAGCTGTGATCTCTGGTCCCCTCTAATTCCTAAAGTAGACAAGAGCAAGTCAAATTTTCCAGAGTTTTTGGCTAAATATCCCCTGAAATATAATTGAACTGAAAGTGAATGCTTACAGTAAAAGTTCAGATTAGAGTGCAAAGTTTGCATGAGAAATTCCTTTCTTGAACTTAATCCTGTGGTGGTTTTCATACGGAGCATTCTCATCATAGATTTCATGGTTGTAGTATTTTTTTAGATTGCAACAAGTCTGCCCTAAGCTATGTAAGCCTGTGCTTTGCGTAGGTATTTCTCTTTCAAACAAACCTCCTCACTTCTCTTCATTTTCTGCTGCTTAATTTCAGGAGCTGACTCTCTCTGAGGCTGTTAATTACAAGCCTGTCGAACTCTGTGTAAATGGAAACGGGCAGAGGAGATAAATACAATTTCTTGTATTTGTTGAGCTCGCACAGTTGACAAAACCAGTGACAGCTGCACAAAGCGCGTTTGGGTCAGTGATGTTTCTCTTTAGGAGGTTGGAATGATTCTTCCTTGAATGCCCTAAACCTCTTAGAGTGTTTCACAATACTCTGTATAGTTGCTTTGAAGTGTCCTTTTCCTGTGCTAAGTTTAGTTCTAAATGAACTGCAGACAGATGAATGGCCGATAGGCCACGGCAGGGAATTCAGCTTGGGATCAGGGGCAGGGAATTCAGCTTGGGATCGGGGCAGGGAATTCAGCTCAGGATCAGGCAGAGGGAATTCAGCTCAGGATCAGGCAGAGGGAATTCAGCTCGGGATCAGGCAGAGGGAATTCAGCTCGGGATCAGGGGCAGGGAATTTAGCTCGGGATCAGGCACGGGGAATTCAGCTCGGGATCAGGCACGGGGAATTCAGCTCGGGATCAGGCACGGGGAATTCAGCTCGGGATCAGGGGCAGGGAATTCAGCTCGGGATCAGGCCAGGAGTTGCAGTGCAGGCTCTTATGGGCACAGCTCTGCTTTGGGTAGAAATCCAGTCAAATCCTTGATTGCACGAACCACTGCATTTGGTTTTATTAAAATACAATAAATGCTCCTTGATTTGCTCCTGGATAGTGCTGGCATTTGTTTGGGAGTGTGAGAGAAACTACTCATCCTCTTCCTCTCAGCCCTGGTCTGTGTAGACCAGTGCTTCCTTGTTTCTGGAATCTTTGTGGAGGGGTTAGGAATGAGAACTCCTAAAAACATCTCTTACCCTGCTGACCTTTACCTACGTTGGAGCTGCACCCCTCTCCTAGAGAGAGGAGGGTAGAAACCCTGGAGAGATTTGGGCTGCAGCTCTCTGTAGGGCTGAACCTCGTGAACAAGTGGCTTTATTGGGTTATCTGGTAGAATTTTAGGCCCAACTTTTTTCCCTGGACAGAAGGCAAATTCTTCACCAGGAATAACAGAGACCAGAAATAAGCTCAGGGTCCGTGAAAGGAAGTCATCATAAAATGCATTCATGTGTTTGCAATCCCCAGGATAAATATTTTTGTTCGTGCTAAATAATGATCTGACATGGGTACAAATTCTGAAAGTCAAAACTGGTGTTTCATAAGTTACTTCTTCATGGGCTTTTTTTTTCCTTTTTCCTTCTGACAAAACTTTACCCAGATTTTTTTTTCCTCAGAAGTGGCTTTTGCGGTTGCTGGGCTTGGTGGGGGGTGGGGAGGGTGACAGGCAGATTTCTCTGGGATGTGGCTACAGACAGCTGTCTCCTTTTGGAAATGGACTTCTGGCTTCGAGGAGGGGTTTGAAATGGATGCTGACATGTGGGAATTAATCCAGTTTGTCACATACACTGGCGTGTGACAGAGAGTGGGTTTTTCCCCCCTCTTCAGGCTGTCCCCTTGTAATAAAAATACAGGCCGAGTTTTTCTTGTGCTACAGCTACAGTCGTCATGTCATTCCTTAATTGACCCCCTCTGGAGATGCCTGACGTTCTGCTGCAGGGCTTTCCATCGTGCTTCCAAAGAAAAAGGTGAAAGGATTCGTTCTCCCCTAAAATGTGAGGGTTTTGTCCCATGCCATTGATTGCTTTCAGATGGTGACCGGAGAGGATTCGTGTCTCACCACACATCTCTGGAAAGGTTGTCAGTAAAAATGGGCTCTGCCTGCAAACTTTTGAGTCCTGAGTAATTCCTGGGCTTTTAGAACCAGAATACAGGCTTTTCAATGGAGCAAACCACAGATAGTGCTGTAGGCAAATACATTAAAATTTGGTATATCTACTTTTGTCTGTAGTCTAATAATAACAGTAGTACTTGGAATGTTTAATTTATGGTGTCAGAGGAATTTAACTCATTGAGTGATGGCCTGAAATGGCTGATTTTGCCAGCTTTGGTCTTTCCTCCATGAGAGGGCAGGACAGTGTCTGTGCCCTGTTTGCAGTTGCATGGAATGACTGATACCCTCACCTGTATATCAAAACAGTCAAACATTTTTTGCAGCTATAATGAGCTGGATTTTCCAAGTCTCATCTCTGGCTCGTGGCATTTGTGCAAACCATTTGTGCTGGTCTTGGTGATGTTTAATTGTACAGATAATTCCCATAGGACAGAAGGGGAAAATAAACACTTGGAACAGGACAGGAGGAAACAAAGGTGGTGGTCAGTGCTTCTGTGCTATAGTCTTTAATTACAGATAATATAAAATAAATATTGAGGGATTTTCTAGGGAATATTAATGCTACGTTTTCATCCTATTTTTTATTGCTTTCTTTGTAAAATGTTACCTCCTGTGTAAAATGTTACCTGCAGTTAAAGGCATTTGCAAAGGGGGATTCAACTCAAGCTAAAAACCCATTGCTCAAAGTAGTTCCACGTAAAGATTTTATGATACTTACATCAAAGCATGAAAGATGCTTTTTTCTAAATATTGCACATTTTGATATATTATTTCAAACAGTTTTATGCAGGATCAGTTCAACTAATATGTGCTAAGTTCTGAAGACCCTTTGAAAAAAACTCATGAGCACAAACACTGTTGGGAAGAAATATAAATAAACCATTCCATAATCTTTTGGACTGGAATGAACAGCTTATTTGTAGATCCATCATCTGGCTTCTCTAAAATGAAGAGACGAAACAAAAACTGTAAAACAATTCTGAATAATTTATTGGTATTGTTGATGCTTCCAAGTGAGTGAAATGCATAATGATGATGTCTAGATAGTCATTATTTGTCTTTTTTAGATACTTTATAATTGAGCAAAATAGTTTCCTAAAGATTGTTTGTATTTGTTTGCAAGTTCTGTCAAATCTAGCAAGATGTATAGGTGCCATTAAAAATCCATACTGATTTCCCACACTCAGCTGGGAGTTTACTTGAAAAGTCAATCATTAGTTGAACGAGCGTCCAAAGCATGTTCCAATATCTGCTGGTAGTTTATGTTTCTAAGCAAAAATGACTCTTTTAAAAAGAAATGTTGTAGGTTCTGGTGTCTGAAAGGTAAAGATTTGTGGTTTTCACCAGTGCTCCTGCACTGGGCTGGGCTGTTCTGCCCTGAGTTTTCACCTGTGATGCCTCATGTTTTGATTTATTTGCATTCGAGCTTTCCTGGTGTGCAGTCCCTTGCAGTGTGACCCTGTGGATATTGAGGGGTGTATGGTTGGATTTGGGAGGCTGAAGGAGCTAAAGCTTTGCAGTGTTCTCTGTCTCCTGGGGCACAGTCCTGCAGCTGGGCCTTGGGCACTCACCATGTCCTGGAGCTGAGCAGGATTTTGGCTTCTCCCCCTCTTTCCTTCCTGTTCCTCATCTCCTTTCCTACGCTCCAGAGGAGAGAGTTTTGAGAAGAGGTCTTAGCAGCACCTCCCCAGGTGGAGTGGAATGGTTATAATTAAAGGATGATACATTCTCTTTACACTTACTTTCATGGACAGCTTATGGGATATCTGTGCTAATGGATTGATCTTATTTAATGTATATTAGTAATTAAAGAAAATACATTTTTAAGAGGCAAGGATATATTTAATTTTAATAACTATCTTTCCCTGAATCAAGAAGTCTTTGCACAGAACTCTAATGGGTAACATTAGTCAAATGTGTGATAGATCAAATTGTTAAATATGAAGGGTGTTGTTAATGTAACACAGAAGAGAAATCTTGTGAGGTAACTCTGAATAACACCCAGGAAGAGTGCATTCATCATGGTATGCTGACAAAACATCTGAGTAATGATGGCCATTAAATCTTTTGTCATGGCTAAGATATGAAAAAAGAAAACAAGTTAAAGTGTGAGCCATTTAGGAAAACTGCCATTTGACATGTAAACTTTTCTGCCTCTGTTCATTTTTGTATTGCGGAATGAATTTGCATTTTAGGAAATAATTTGATTTGCCTAGCAATTAGGGGGGCAAAATGGTGAATTTCAATCTTTCTTAGTCTAACATTTAAATGGAAAAATCAGGGTTGCTTTTTTCCCTTTTTTCTTTTTTTTCTTTCTTTTCCTTGGAAGGGAAAAAACCCCAAAACCACAGCAAAACAACTAACTCAGGAGATTCAAAAAGGTTTGATTTACTGCTGTATTTATTTTTGGATGAGGCTCAGTGTCTGGTCATCTTTATTTTCTTTACATGACCCTGTGTGAGAGTAGATGTTAATTGGGTTGCCTTAAACCTGGGAGAAGGGAGTGATTTCCAAACAGTCAGCACTGCCTATGTTCCCTGTGCAGTGAATTTGCTGAATTCTGTGTGGTCAAACATGGCAATAAAGCCAAGGATTTGCATGGTGATGTGACTGGATTGCAGTTTGTGAGAGAGTTTTGGAATTGGTGTAACAGAGAGAAGAGATGCTGCAGAAGGTACAGTAAGAGAGGCAGAACTTGGAGAGTCCCTGGTTATTCTGATGTGGTGGCTGAAAAGCCAACTGACAGTTTCCTAAAATGAATAAACTCAGAAAAAATTGGTTACCAGTTTCAGGACTTTGATGGAACTGGCATTTCTTAGCAGCTGGTTCCAGTATCACATTTTTGTAAGAAGATAAATAAGAAGAAAATGGTGATGTTGCGATCAACAAAAAGTTTGTGGTGAGACATTTTGGAGTTGCTGGAAAGGTCTGTCAGGTCACTGGAATGTATCCACACAGCAACATTCTGTTGTTATATTAGGAGGAAATGAGGCAAATTACAATAAAAACTACATTTAGCCAAGAAAGAATTTGTAGCAAAATTGTCCAGATGGTTTATCTTAACCCTGACAGCAAAATATGTTAACCAGATTAGTAATTTAGACACCAGAGATACAAGAGGGACTCTTTGGAGCAATAGTGGTTTGGGGTTTTTTAAAGTTGGTTTCTTGATTGAATTTCTTTAAATGAATAGTTAAATTTTAGTGGTTCAGGTTGTATTTTAATAAATGTGGCTCTTTAAAAACCTGGATTTGATATATACAACTTGGAAATAATGGCAAATGTAACTCACACAAGTTTATTGGGTTTGTTTTAGTGTAATCCTTTTTAAAGTAAACTTCAGATAGCTTTGAACCATCAAACAGTGGTATTTCATCAGCAGCATTTATGGGGTAAAGAAAGGGCCTGGAAATTCTGCAAGTTGTTCCAGCAAAGTAGCAGCCCCAAAAGAATTGAAGGGCATTGGATCTACTTATGATTTTAAACTATGGAGACATCAGTAAAAGAGCTGAAAACAGACATGAGACATGGAGAGAGGAAGAAAGGGGAAGGAGAAGGGGTACAACAGCCAGTAATGGAATAAGAATGCAAGGAATATAGGTAAAGGTTAGGAAATCTTCTGACCTCACTTAGGATATTGTTTTTGTTCTGGTTACCATATTCTTTAAAGATCTAACATTTGAAAAGGGGAATTTGATTGACCTTATGACTAAAGATAGGAACTCTGAGGAGAGGCTAAAATCATGAATTTCTATAACCTTTAAAGAGCAAAGGTTGAAAGGCATTTAATTGGAAAATATAAAATCTCCTGAATTATATATCGATATATAACTCTTATTTCTTTTATATCAGAAATTATTACAAAAGGAAGGGTATCTGTCAGTTGAGGGGCAACTAACTGAGCAACCCCTGTGCACTTGCTCCTTCTGCTGTTCTCTTCTGAGCACAAAGGAACCAGGCTTCCCTTGCACTTCTGACAGTACCTGAGCTGAGCTGGGAAGATAACAAAACATGTGAAATGCATGTGGGGAAAACCCATCTGAAAAAGTGTGAAAATACTCTCAGATTCTCAGTGTTGCTGGTCATGGCTGGAGGGGCTTGGGTTCACAAATAAAAGTTGTCTCCTGGTCTTGGACAGAGGCTGGGGTGTAACTTGTCAGGAGACCTTGCAGGATTTGGTTCCTCCAAGTTCCTGAGGCAGGGAGGAGCTCCACACCCTTTGGATATCCAGATCCCCTCATTCCCTCCTGAGGAGAAATCCTGCACTCCACACACCGTGGCTGGATCTGTGTGCTGGCAGAACTTGCCCTCTGAAATAGGAGGGGGAAGTGAACCAAACGTGGGGGAAGCTGTGCAGCACAATTGTAGCCTAAAACTACTCTGAAATTACTAAAATACAGCATTTAATTTAAAACTCCTTACAGACATAAACAGGCTTTAAGATTGTTTTCAAGATTAGTTTTTAAAATTACTCTATTCAGGAAATATTTTGTCTAATTATGTAATATTTTAGCTTTATTTAGTCACTAAATAGATCAGAAAACAATGTTTACAGTAAAATACCCAGGTCAGTGTGCATCTGTTTGTGACAGCTCATCCCAGAACCATGTTTTGGAGTAGTTGGTAAAAAGAAGAAACTGATAGAAAAGGGAGCTGAGCAGCAGCAGTGTCGCTTCTCTTGTGGGTTGGTTGACTTTGCTCAGACAGTAACATCAAAAAAGAAGTGAATCTACTTTTAACTTTGCTGTTATCTTGTAGGAATGGAGTCACTTCTCTAGGAGATGAAATGGATAGACTTGGTATTTCCCTTTATGTCTGATTAGTATTGTTTTTTGTGCTCTAGATCTAATGGAGTTTTCCCCGCTGACATCACTGTTAAGCCATAATAATTTAAATATGTTAATTGAGTTTAAGTCAGGCAGCTCCAAATGCAGTTCTGGTGTGATCCAGTGCTGCACAGTCACTTTATTTACCTCCTTCAATATTCAGAGTCTTCATTCTCTAAACTTTTCTATGGCAAGAACATGGGGAAGTTTTAATAGTTTTGAATTTGTAAATAGCTGCCATTTTGAGAAAGATGCCTGATCGCTGGAGCTCATGCATTGATTGACTCTTACTGTGGAGCAGGATCCATGAGAATGCTGAAGGTCCCGTTAGAAAATACACAGCTTGATTTACTCTTGATGAGAGCAACATTGATCACGTTCACATACTGAAACAATTATTGATGGAATCTATGATGAACAAGTCATTCCAGTTGTGATGAACATTGGCTTCTAGCAGACATTTGACACTGAACCATGAGATTCTTTGTTGTTACAGCACATCTGAGAAAATCATTAAGCTTTTTGAAGCCTTTACAGGCTGGGCCTGAGAGTATTATTTGCATTAAGTTCCTTTCACATAAATTTTGGTTTTGTTGCAGTAATACATTAGCAAATTCAGGGTTATCAGTAGCCACAGCAGATATTACAGGCAAAAATATAAATGTAGCTCCCCTAATTATAAGCATGTGTCAAAGGACCTTTGAGAAAAAGCAGAATTATGTTTAAGCTGTTAGTAACTGCAGCAATTCTGAAGAACTGGAAATGTTTGTAGTTCAAGATTTTTTAATTCTTACATTCTTCTTGAGGAAAGAAAGGTTGAAAATCAGACATATCGTTCATGGTTGGTTCAACCAAGCGTATGTGAGTGGGAGGAGAGTGTGGCACCAGTTGAAGAAACAACATTCTTGCATATTTTTCACACTGGAAATTGCAGGATTTAGTTGAGAATTTTCAGAGTGCAGCTGGATTTCCAAGAATTGTGATAATTTTTACATCCAAATTGAAGCAAACTGCCTGTTCAGATGTGCAGGCAGTCAGGAAGTAACCCTCCATTGCTGGTCACACTTTCGAAGTGGTTATTCTCCGTTCTGTACCTGAGATCAGGCTGCCTATGAACACTTCCTGACAGCCCATTTCATGTCAGGGAACGTGCAGGGGGAAAGGGAGAAAGTTGTGCTCGGGTTCTTGACCAGTTTATTCCTCTGTCCATATCATCACAACCACTTGGGGCCATGAAATCTGCTCCCAGGAAAACGGGAAGAAGTCTGTGATCCCCCACAGACTGCTTGGAAACAAAGCCAGGGAATACAACACCTTGTCCAGCAGGATCACACTCTGTCTGCCTAAAGATCCCAATTGATTTGTGTAACAGCCTGACTAACGAGTGTGGATTTTTAGTTCTGTCCCCTGAGCAAGTGGTGCTGCTTCACTCCCTGTGAACTCTTTTTAGCTTGTAATCTTTAAGTTAAATTCTCTCCGTGTAATTTTACATTTAGGAAAAAGGTAAAAATTAAATTGTCTTAAGACTACATTTTTAGTTGTCTTTTTTGAAAGGTATTGGTAATTACTCTAATGTTGCACAATGGAGAATAGCTTGCAGATTTGCTGTCATTTTAGTATTTAAATCTTGGGAGATCTCTGACCCGGTGTTCCCTGACCCACAGGTTTACTGTCAATCCTCTTGACCTTCTTGCACTTGCTTTTCTTTGGGGTTTTTTCATTAAACTGGTGTTACTCATAATGAGATAGATATATTAAAGTTAATACTCCCTTCTCTCCAAGCAGAGTCACTTGATATTTTGCTCCTAAAATGCATTTAAAAGTCTCCATTAGAGCAAAACAGCATCATACTTTGTATTTTATATGCTGAGTAGCTGACCTACAAAACTCCTCAAAGCATGGTGAACAAGCACAAACCCACTGTCCTGTGTCTTCCAACACACACACATAGAGAAACAGTTTTTCCACTAATGTTGAAGCCCAGAAATAGGAAAGTTTTGAAAAAGAGAGTTTAGCAGTCTTAACACTAGAAAGTTTTGCGTTGGCCTACATGGGGAAATGCGTGGGGTGAAAAACGTTGAAAAGCATTATTCTAACACACCAAACTTTTCCATTAAAGCCAATGTGTCCAGCAGTGATTTCTGCTCAGCATCACTTTCATTAGGTGACCTCTGGGAATGTTCTACATGCAGGAGAATCAGGCAGACGGAGCTGACTCACACTTGGACTCACACAGATGCATTTGCAGAATGTGGTCCCTGAATAATTTAGAAAGCAGTTGTCCAGAGGAGCTGCAGCTCAGTGTGAGAGCATGCTGAGAAAGTTGGTTTGTAAATTATTGGTTTTATTTTAAAACTGGACCACTCCAAACTTTGAGTGTTTTGTGTTTTCTTTCAATTTTCTGTTCTTTTAGAACAGATGCTCTTCAGAGGAGGAAGAAGAAAGGTGGAAAATCAGTACTGAAAGGCAGAAGATGGAGCCGAGGAATAAAATATCCATTTTCCTTCAAACTTCTCTGAAACCTGATCCCAAATAATGTTTAAATGAGAATGTTTTGCAAAACTGGTTTTGAAAAATCTATTATTTAAACTAAAAAAGGAAAAAAAAAAATCAGTCCTGTGTTTTCAGAATACTTGGGATTTTGCAATAACTGCATTACTCAGTTACCTCACAGGGAATTCAGGCTCATATCGAGATGATGTTGTGTGCCTGCCGTGGGGGGAGAACAAATCCATCTCTGGGCAGGGAGCAGCTTCTTGTGCTCTTCTTGGCTTATATGAGTTTTTCCTGCTAAGTGCTCAAATTTGCCCCTTCCCCGCAGATGTTTGGGAATAACTGATGTGAAAATCTCAGGAGGAATCTGCTTTGGTGGGGTGTGGGCTCATTGCTAAATGTATCTCAGTCCGTACAGAATGCTTGCTAAAAGGCAGGATAAAAGCCAAGTGCAGTTGCCAGGCTGTTGGGGAAGAGGCAGCTTTTTACACATGGTCACTCAACATTAAAGAGAACTGGAATTCCAATATATTCTTACAAGGTAAAAGTTGTGGGTTATAATCACATTGAAGGAGAATGGGTCTCCATTACAGCTTCCTGCACCTTGAGAAAGGACTAACTGGGTGACACTCAGAGATTAAAAAGTGAGCTTAGGTTTATTACAATACTTTTTTTGTAGTGAGAATTGCCTCAGGTGAGTGTTGCGTAAAGATATTTTCAAGCATATCTGCAAATGAAGTAAATGTAGTGCTCTTGCTGACGTATCGGTAATAAAATTGGTAAGAAAATTATTAAAAAAAAGGAAGAGTGGCATTGGTGATTCTCTACGTAAATTAAGCATTGTTTACTTGCTGCCACACAAGCTCTCTCTTATTGCAGCTCGTTTATTTATTCCCCCCTCAAATGGCAAGAGAACACTTCATTCCTTCTAGATGCAGGACGTCTCCTTCTTAATTACTTAAACTCTTCTTTTTTCCCTCCTTGCATTCCAGATGCTCACAGATGAGAGTTCTGTTATGCTATCAAGAATATTTGTTAATAGAAAGTAACTTAAGTAGTTAACATAACAGGAGTTGATTTGACCTGCTGATATGCATTTTTACAGAATAAACAAAGCCTGTTATCTGAGATTTTATTTATAAGGATCTGCTCAAGTGATCTGAGATCCCCCTTGTTTGCCTGTCCTGCCCTAGACCTCGGCACATAATCTCACTGTACTGCTGCCCTTTTGACATCTGATTGCCCTTTCCATCAGCATCCATCCAAAAGCCTATTTGTCTAAAAAGGAAACAATTAAATTCCAATCTCATACAGAAAACCTTTACTTTTCAAAGAAAACATACTGAAGAAGTTACAAAGTTGTACATGACAGGGAACCCTCACTAAATCAGAACCAGAAGTCATTAGGCCAAATTCAGCTCCTGCCAAAATAGACACCAAGCCACTGATCTTGATGATATTTTGCCTGTTTATATTAGTAACATTATAGGCACTTACTTTTTATTTGTTTTTCCATTAAATCCTGTAGTAAGACTGAAGTTATAATGTATATGACAAGTATCATTGACATGCAAGATAAATAACGAATGTGATTGGGGAATACTGAAATATTTCAACTATGAAATGATCTACTCATTTTAACCACCTATGATAGTGGGCTAAAATGGCTGAATACTGAGAAATTCAGTTCAAATAATGTTGTTCTCCTCTAATACATGGATGTCCTATTGCAGAGGGATCTAAGAGTTGCATTATGGTGTTTTTTCAAGGACTGCAATGAGTTTCTGTAGTGTACAGAGCAGATCTGCTGCTCTCAGTGTTTGCTCGTCTTTTCTGTCTGTATGTCAGCAGATGATCCCACCTGGGAAACACCTTTTTGCCTTCACAGTGAGCATCAGTGAGTACTTTGTCCATAGTCACAGGTGCAGAGTTTTGGATCACAAGTTCGAGCTGTGTTTGACATCGGTGGCTGCAAACAACTGTGAAAAAGCTACAAATAATTCATGCTATATAATTGAGTTATACTCTGAATTTAGGTTTGATGGCGAAGCAGTGCCTGTGTCTTACTTTGAAAGCCTTTCATGCTGAAGAATTTACTATAGGGAGTTTTATTGCTGATCTCTCATTGTAACTTTCTCCAGGAGCAACCAGGTAAATAAATACTCAGTGTGGTGTTTTCAGAGTGGAATGCTGTGGGGGCACCCTGGTTAACAGCTGCAAAGAAGAATGATAAGAGACATGTTTCTGTGTCTTACACATGGATTAGAAAGTGGTCTAAAGGGAAAAAGACTTCTTTGTGTATTGTTTTACTGTAACTGTTAGTATTTATCTGTCACGTTTATGTCACGCTTGATTATACACTAGAGATGCAAGGTTGGTTATATCAGATTGTTCTGTAATTCAAGCTTTGGAAGAAGGATGCAGCCTGGATGGCCACTGAGCATGTTACAAACTTTGGTGTTCATGCCCAAGCGAGTGGTTCTGCAGCAGGACACAGTGAGTGAGCTGGGAGCAGGCTCGTGGCTCTTCCTGACAGCCCCATCCCTGACTGTAGCAAGGGGAGAGCTGGAGTGGGAAGATTTTACTCCTGTAGCTTTTTGGCAGAGGTTTTCTATCACTGAACTTGCAAATATAATTCCTACCTGAGAGAACTTGAAACAGTGTAGTTTTGTCATTAATGAAATTTCCCACAGCTTCTGTTCTAGATAGAAATGGCTCAAATGACAGTTCCAAGGATCCGAAATGTCAGTGACATGTCCCTGGGTGCCACTTCTCTGCAGGTGGAATTCCCAGGAATTATTAAAGCCCTGCTACTGATAAATCCCAACCATCCTGACTTTGTTATGTCTCTAAGTATGTAGGCTTGAATGCTCGTGGATTTACAATGTTTGAACAGCTTTGGAAATGCTAACAAGGTTTTTTTCTGTTTAGTGAGTTTTATGGTACAGGAAAGGGGTGGGCTGCTGATTCCAAACTTGTAGAGCTTATGGAGTTGTAAGATGTTACCTGCTAATTTGAGGAGTGCAGCTTGCTCACCTGTGCAGTCCTTCTGTTCAGTATGAGATCAAACTAAATCTTGGGTGGTTGAGAACTAGACAAGTCTTTGTGTATGTGTATATATATATATATATATATATAAGAAATACATACATACATGCTGAAATGTGTCTGTGTGCTTGGAGTTTGCTGTGTGCTTGTTAGGGTAAAAGGATTTCAGCCACAAGTTTGTCTGTTTAACAGTCAAAATCACGAAAAAGACATTAAATGCCTTCCTATTTGATATTCAAAGGTAAAGCAAGTCCAGCTAAGTGAATTAAAAGAATTGTTCTTAACAATGAGGGTAATATTTTTCCCAGCTCTCTGACTGACAGTTTAATGGAGGTTTTATTGTGTTATGTTAATGATGTCGGTGGAATATATATTTCTTTGTTTGCATCTGTCACTTATAGAGTTAATTAATATTCTGCTGGTTCCATATAGCTTTTTGTTCAAAATCAGTCCTCTTTTACTCCGTGCATTTCTTTGGCAGCCCAGTCCGTACAAAAGGAGAAGTTTGCAGAGTCCTGAACAGCTGAATGTCCCTACAAACAGAACTGCAGTTTGCTGGTGGTACCTTCTACAAACCAGGACTAAAATATCAGTGTAGTACATAAGCCTTTTACCACCCTTGAAAACCCAGCTTGAACCTTGAGCGAGTCATTTACATGATGTTTCCTTGGGATTACCTACATTCTTGTCCACTTTGACCTTGTAATTTTGCTCACAGTTGGAAATGTAATGCAGAGTGACTAAGATAATGTTGTTTACACAGACTTTAAGTGGAGTGACATTATAGTCAAGCAAGTGTCACATCACCCAAAGTGAAGGAAGACTTAATTACCATAATCCTGTGAATACTAAAATTCCTTAGCCATGTGCAGCATAATAATGTAATGTTCTGCATGTTCCATTTAATAACCTGAAGGTGCTGCATTAACTCTTGGGGAACTTTCAGTTATCCTAAAGTGAAAGCAAACAGATTTAGAGAGGGTTGGGAGAGACTCTGTGCTCGGTGGAGATCCTCGGTGTGTTCCATTGCTGCCAGTACATCCCATCTTCCTTTGAATTTATACTTTGGCAGGTGAAACAAAAGTGAAGCGACTGCAGCAGCATCTCTGTTGATCCAGTGGGTGTAGTTTGGGCCAGGGATTTCCGCAGGTGATGAAGGCTTAGAGACTGAGACAGTAATAAAACATAGTGTGTCGTGGCAAACACACCAGTAAGTGGAGAGGAATGTTAAATCCTGCAAGACTGGAACAATCTGTTCCTCAAGTGTTCCAGCCGTCCTACCTTTTTGCAGATAGTCTGCATCAGCCTGAAGGACTCAGCGAGTAAGTAGATTTGAATGAGGATATAATAATGAAAAGGCAAATCATGAGCAATTATGGTGCTTCACAGAGAACTAAAGTATTTGTCATGTTCTCTTCTGAGCAGCGTGTAACTGTTTTATTGAGATGGAGTGATTATTCTTAATATGTTGTCTTTATTTGAGTAACACTGAGTAGTAGTGCACAGCCTCCTGCATGCCTTAAACACAGTAACAGACTTACTGAAACAATAAACAGACTATTTAGCAGCTGAGAGAATGCAGTGTAGATAAAACTGTGCAGTGAATAGCTCTCTTCCTTTTTCTACTTGAGAGACCAGAGGGTTCTCCAGATCCTGCCTGGCTCATGGTCCTGTTATCTGGGTTCTGTGCTGCTGTAGTCAGTGGCCAGCAGAGAGAGATGGATTTGAAAGCACAAGTGGAGAACCCAGTGTGATTTAGTGTTGTGTGAAGCACAGATTTGAGATTTGCATCATACTGAGAGCAGCAGATACAGTGGTTCATCTTGGGAGGGGTTATGTACTTTTATTTGGAACTGGTTTTGATAACTATATGTGGTGTGTAACTGAGTGCTGATACTGTTTGCTAGAACCTAGTTCAAGTTTAGGGTGTAAGGCTTGGTTCTCTGAGGACTGGAAAATGGAAGTTTACAAGAAAATGTTAGAAAGCTGGACATTATAAAGCACGTGCTGCTGGTGGATAATGTGGGTGTACAAACAGGCAGACTCACTCGAGCAGTGAGGCAATAGTTGGTGTTGGTTTGTGCTGGCACAAAAAAGCTTGTCTCTCTACTTACATCAGTGTGATGCAATCGATGCTATTACCTTTAATAGAATTGGACTTACTTGTGGAGAGGAGAGGGGAAAGGAGGCTTTCTGTGTGCCAGTAATGATTTTAAAGAATGGATGTCAGCATTAAGAATACTCTCTGGAAAGAGGGTGCAAACTACCATTGCATGGCCTATGCTTTACTGTATTACAGCAGTTTTTGAAAGGTGTTCCTCAAAAATGGTGCTTTTCCCTGGGAATCAGACCTGGAAGGAAGACAGGAGGATATTCTGCTCCAAATCATCTCAAAATTTTGAAGGATGAAATGAATATAACAAACAAACTGTTAGTACTTATCCTTCAGAGGGCCATTTGTAGTCATACATGTACACTGTGATAATATGGAATACTTTTCAAGCTACTTTTTATTTTCTGTGGAGTTTGCAATCATTTTGTGTGTTTAAAATAAATGCCAAATCTCTTACCAGGGCAAAGAATGTAGACTTGCTGTTTCTTGGGTTGTTTTTGTAGAATTAAGCCTTGCTTAATGCTGCTTATTGCCAGAGGTCTGGCCTTGCCCTGTAGCATTCACTAAGGGTATTAAGGGCTAAATAATAGAAGACAAAACAAATGCAAATGACAGAGAATGTAGACCTACATGAGAAAAGTTTTTGTTGTTACGGATTTTTTTTTTCTTCTTTTTTTAGAAACAAACTTTTGCTCTTAGCAGCAGCAGCAGCAGCCTCGGCTTTGCTGTGTTCTCATTTCCGCATCCCGGCACTCTCTCTGTTGGCTGTGGTAGAACAGGAGGATTTGGGGTGCCCTCGAGTCTGGAACGGGACTAAAGCTCTGTGGAAAGCTGAAGCAGCATTTGCTCAAAGCCCAGCTTTGTCTCCCCCTGTTCAGCCCGAGCACAGCCGGACAGGCTCTACTCACGACTCTGGTGCCCAGATCGCTCCTCACTGCTTCGAGCTGTCCTTACTCCCTGGGGAATGGGGCACGGGGCCGTGCCCCGGGCTCTGGGGAAACGCAGAGCTGCAGGCTGGTGCTGGCAGCCCGGAGCACCTGTGAGCACGGGCCGGGGCCGGGTCTGGGTCTGTGGCCAGGGCCGGGGCCGGGTCTGGATGTGCCGCGGGAGCGCCGCAGCTGCCGGGATGAGCCGCAGTTGGAAGCGCTGCCTCGCCGGCCCCCCGAGACCCGCTGAAGGGTTTGCACTTGCTGCAGATGTATAATTTTTGTTGATTAACAGGAGTTCTGGGAAGAAGCCCTTTTGTAAAACTGATGGCAGGGAGGAGCTGCCTGGGGCAGAGGCTGTCAAATGATCTCCTTTGTGACTGCAAGAGTGCAAATATTACCGAGGAACCAAAATCCCTTCCCTCATCCAGGGCTCCCTGGGGGAGGCAGTGCTCAAACACAGAACTCTTCTGAATGAATCTTACAGGTTCCAGCTTATTTCATTTTTTAATTTCGAATAACAGAGTGGTTTGGAACATGCAGATTTTATAATGTCATCCTTGAGAGCAGAAAGGTCAGAGAATTTCCCAGATATTAGGACACTAGAGTTTGGCTTTCGTCATTGCTGGCTTCCTTAAGTAGGTTTATTTTCCTAGATGTCTCAGTAATTACTGTGGTTGTGACTGAGAGCATCTTGGGTCCAGCACATTTTGGTTTTTCTTGTAGAGATTTCACACAGTGGTCTAAGTTGTTCTGGCATGTAGAGGGTGGGAAAGGGTTTTCCAAGACACAAGTGCTGATTATAGAGATGTGGAAGAACATTCTGAGAGGCCTGAGTTCGGGAAGTGAAAAACGTTGTTGAGCCATACTTTGAAAGTTCAGTTTGCATAAAATCTGGTCAGAATCCTTAAAGGAAGCAGAAGAAGTTTGGCTGGAAGGACAGTCAGTGGCCAGACTGTCCATTTTGCAGGGTAAATCAGTAGCATCTTCATCTCAAACTTCGCACAGGACAATATGAACTATTCTACTGTGAAACTAAACCAGGTTTTCCATAATTTCTTTTCCATTCCCATGAAAAGTCTTCCAGTCTCTTGAAACATTACTGAAAAGCAGAAGGATATAAATATGTAATGTGTTGATTGTGGGGGTCCTGGGGCGCAGAGCCTGGATCTGGCATGGGGACAGTGACCCTGCCTGTCCATCTGCCCATTCCTTGCCCATTCCTTGCCCATTCCCTGCCCGT
This sequence comes from Vireo altiloquus, assembly GCA_013396875.1. Classification (NCBI taxonomy): domain Eukaryota; kingdom Metazoa; phylum Chordata; class Aves; order Passeriformes; family Vireonidae; genus Vireo; species Vireo altiloquus. The sequence continues at coordinate 1,116,856 of VZRF01002083.1, forward strand.
GCCCAGCATTCCAGAGGGGCAGCCTCCCCCTTGGATTCCTGCAACTGCAAAACTAATTAGTGAAATTAAGTTGAAAACGCTGTAAACAAGTGAAGTTGTTATTCATTCCGAACAGCACTACAAATGTGGGAGGACATGTTAAATGATAAATTAGGCATGAACTGCTTTAATCTGGAAGCTGAGCATGCCAGCGAAGGGCCTGCATTTGTAATTAGCATCAGGGGCCACAGGAGAGTGGTGCCTCTTTTAAAACAGTGACAGGGAATTGATCAGTTTAGGTTGCCATGGCAACCAGGAGCCCTCCATTGCTTTCCCTCGTCCTCCTATTATTCCATCCCCACGTTCAGAAATATATTTATGAACTGTAAAGATAAACTACTCAATAATGCAAAAGAGGCTCCGATGCTCAAATGCCAAAGTGATGGGGGCCAAGCGGCTGCCTGACTACCCGATAACAAGCTTAAGTGTTCTCTGGTTGTCATGACATTTCTTTTACAAAGCAAATGATGTCTGCAGGAAAAAAAATCTTAAAATTAGCCGAAAATGCAAATCTCTTTATGAGGCTGTCACCTTCATAATAACAGACAATAATTGATGATTTATGAGATGCCACCATAGCAACCAACTCCTTCGGCACCCCCTGGTTCCTCTAACACAATGGCTTGGGCTCCTGTGGAAAAGTTTCCAGCGCGAAGCTCAGGAGGTCTTGAAGCCCCTTACTCCATGAGATTGGCAAATGTTGCAGGGATTTTTGGAGTTGTCCTAAAAAAAGGGACTGAAGTCCTTTCTGTAAAAGCAATGTGAAGCGTTATTGAAATAGAGTGACTTCCATCTTAGAAAACAGTTAATTTTTATTTGCTATTCGGGTTACAGGAGCTGGGACACCCAGGTGTCTGTGTTGCACTTGGCTTTTCTGAGTCTGCCATCTAAGAACTTTTAAATAAAAGTTTTGGTTGTTTAAATCAGCCCTTTTTGTGCCTCCTGGTATATAAGTTAAACTGGCTGTCCTCGAATAAGTGATTGATTTGGACGCAAAATGACTGCAGAAGAAAGGCTTTTATTTGCAAATGGTTCATTACATAATGAGTGATTTTTTTAAAAGTAGTTTTTTAGATTACTGTCTTTTCTAACTGAGAACATTGACTTTAGGAGAATTAAGGTCTCTAGACTTGGTTAAAGGCCATGCAGCACTAGGAAGAATCAAAGTAGTGTTTGTGTCTTCATGCCCAAGGACCATATTACTTGCTTTTCTGAACAGGAGTAGGGAGCATGGAAACCCTCATACCCCAGTTCTGCATGGCTCTCTAAAACGCAGGTCCCTAAATTTGGTACCTAGAAAGGCCAAGTTAATGTCGAGGGAGACGAACTGTCAGTAGCAGTTTCTGATTAAGGTGGTGTCATTCACCTCCCCTCCCATTCCTTCCCCTCTCCTCTCCTGCCATTAATAAATGGAGATTCTAAATGTGCCCTTTTATTGCAGTTCCCTTTTTAAAAAAGTACTGTAGTAGTAGGAAAAATCCACTGATTAGAAAAAGCATTCTGAGAGTAATATGTTAATTCTTAGCCCATATCTTAAGATCCGTACTCAGACAATGTTTCCAAAAAAAGTAATAGAAACTTGTTTGAATTAAGAATTCATGATCTTTCCCATTCTTTTTTGCCTCGTCAAATATGACAGGTAGAGCTGTCAGTTCCAGAAGGTGATTTCTGGTAGAATAGTGTCTTTCAGTCACCCTGGCTGGCATAGAGAGGAAAAAAAGAATAAGTAGATGGAAACCCTTTGTGTTGTTACTGGTTATAGCCAGGCATTAATTTTTCTGTTCACATTTTGATTTCTCTTTATTTTTTTACATTGCTTAATTTTAACTCTTTCCATAACTTCCTCAGGAATAGTTTTTATAGGATTAATTAATTACATGTTTATGAAAACGAAAGGAGATTTCTTCATGTGTTTAGGATGAAAACAAATAAGCTTGATGGTTTTCCCCACCATGGCTATGTCGTCTTCCTATCCTCACCTCTGACTTCAGCAGAACTTGCTTATCTCTCTGCCATTGACTGTTCCAAAACTACAGACAAAAAAAACCCACCAAACCCCTTAGCATCTCCTGTTTTTCCATGGATAACCAGGTTTGAATACTGTGAAGAACACACACAGGAAAAAGAGGAAGGAGTAAAGGCTGTTGGTGCTGGTGGGCTGTGCAAAGTGGGTGTGATTTCTGTGGCTGGACCCTTGGAAACCTCCTCCTCTTCTGAGTGTTCTCCACTCCCAGCACTGCCCTGGTTTCAGGGGTATGGAGGACATTCCCTGGCTTCCTCTGGAACTGGGCTGGGTGTGGAGCTATTCTCATCAGCGTTTTACAAGCTCTGTGTGTGCAGCAAGTGCAGAAATGGCAGTAAAATTTTTGCAGTGTATTGACCTGAAGTCCATTTGAAGTTGATAAATACCAGCTGTTCAAACAGAAAATTAAATAAAAGCAAGTCAAAACTTACTCTGAAGTAAACAGGTGAACAGTATGTAAGACAAAGCAGTTCCCCAAAGGCATTTTTAGTACATGGTCATTATTTAACTCCTGACTGAAAATAAACAATGCTGACAGAGTGTGTGTTGGGGGGCTGTGATATATGAACAGTGTCAGTTCTGTAGGCTGATAACCTATAGCTTGACATCCTTATCTATAAACTTTGACAGATACATCAGTTTGTTATTGTCACTTTATTAACTTGCTTCTATGATAGCAGTAGATAATCTTTCTCAAAGCCTAACTCAGCTAATACTTTATTAGGTAAAACAGTTGGAAAAATGTCAGCAAATTTTGTTCCCTCAACAAAGGAGAATCCTTTACAGTTCTTTACATGTTGAGCCAGTATTTCACAATATGGAACAGCATTGTTTGCCTATCAGCAGCAGACAATAAACTGTTCTGTCACATTAAATTATTTATGCCAGAGACATCCTAATAGCCTTTCTTAAAAAAAAGAATATATTGCTCAGAATTGTAGCTGTGACTGCGTGAACTGAACACTTGCTTAATAAATTAATATTTTGGTCTTGTGATTTTTAATTGGAAAATAACAGCTGTTCCTAGTTGGAACTGTGTCTACTTTGTCTTGTGGTGGTTTCAGCAGAGCTATAGCACAACTCTCAGCAGCCCTCGCTCCAGCCCATCCCGACCCTGCTGGTGCCACGGGGCTGAAGGGGCATCACAGAATCTGCAAAACCAGGACTGACTTCTTCTAAACTTCTCTCAGTTCTTACTCTGAAATGCTGGTATGAATTATGCTCCCAAATGAGCATTTTTCTGCATCCTCAGAACAGTTCTTAAAGGTTTGTTTGAATCTGAAACTTTACCCGACATCTGTTGCACCACTCTGTGCCAGTCTCTTTCACCATAACTTTTTGTCCCATCTGTCTTAGGTTTAATGACACATCCTGTATTCCAGCCTGTGTATCTGTGTGTATGACCGACGGAGGAGCTGGGAAATGATCCTGTAAATGCTCATAATTCTTTTTGTGCTCAGGTCTCTACAGCTGCCCTGGCCCACAGTACAGCCTTGGTGTCCATCCAAGGTGTGGTGTCCTTTGGGATGGGTTGGCTGGGAAGGGCAGCAGTTGGGCTATACTACAGGACAGCACAAGCAGCCTAAATTCTGAAATTGCATAATTTTGGGTGCTTGGTTGTCTCCATGGTGGTCTTTAAACACGGCTCTGTGTGTGCCATTACTTGTGATCTTGAGAAATGCAGTCAGAACCCCCAGACCTTTTGCAATGAGCAGCCAGTGCCACCTGTAAGGGTCCTGCAGTGGCTGGGCTGTGCAGGGCTGCAGTGGGCACTGGCAGTGGCTGCAGCAGGCTGTGGCCATCCATCCGTGTGAGCTGGCCCGGGAAGAGCTAGATCCCTTTGGCAGAGCTTTTCAGGGATACGTGTGTGGTGGAAACACTGAGCTGCACTCATGTTTGGAGAGTACTTGAGCAACTACAAACTTCCTGCTTGTCTTTCACAGCTCACACGACAGCCTTTCCCTCCCTTTCTGCTCTACCCCACTCTTCTCTCCGTTCACAGGCCCTCATCTCTCATTTCTCTCCTTCAGGCTTGCCCTCCAAGTCCCCATTTTACCCCCACGCATCTTCCTTCAGCTGCTTGCCTTGAACACAATCCTGGCTTTTTTGTGCCTCAAAAAGATCGGCAGGAGTAGGAGATGGTTTCCCAGTGTCCCAGCGTGTTCCAGTTCTTCTGCAAACTGTGTTTCAGGCAGGGAGGATCTACTAAGGTTAACACTGAGAATCCAGAACAAATTTGGAGAAAAGGGGAAGGCAAAATTCAAGTGACAGCAGTTGATCTTATCAGGAATTTAGGAGAGGAGGAGATCCAGGCAGGAATTAAAGCCAGTTTGAGCAAAGGCCTCAGTTGGCTTCACTGTACAAATTTAAAGGGAGTTGACAGTGCTAATTATCACATGTGTAATCCTGGGAATGGGAAAGGATGTTAATAAAAGGACAGGTTTATGGCATCCAAATTAAATTAGAGAAAATCAGAATTTTCAAAATTTGACAGCTTTTCAAAAAATGGATATTGTGAAGGTGCCCCAGATCCAAATCTATTTCTGCTGCATAAAAGTCAGTGTTATGAAACATGGGAGTGTTAAAGGATTGTCTGTAAAGAAAACCCTGTGGTTGTAATAGCAGATGACAGTATTCTTCTCTTGCTGTTTTTCCAGAGTGTTCCAATGAAGTCTTATCAACAGTTTGTATTTCTATGATTTCCAGAAGAGATTCTGCAACTGAGCCTGGAGCTCAGTGTGTCACTGAAGCTTACAAATATTTACTGTTTATTTTAGTTAGAGTAACAGTATTACGTGTTATAGCATTATTACTTCAAAAAGAAAATAATTTGTGTTTCAAATCAAAGCTCTATGGATAAAAAAATACTAACTTTATTGACAGTCCTGCTTTTTAATGGAATTTATTGATGCATGCTGGCATGTTTTTGAAAAGATCATGCAGAATAAACTCAATTTTAAGGACATATATATGGCATCAGAGAAAAATCTTGCAGCATAACATTTGGTCTCTTTCTTCTGTTCTTTACTTAAGTAAAAGTAATGTTCCTAATTTAACTGCACACAAGTTTAGCATGGCCTAAAAAAGTAAATCATTAGAGAAGAGAAGAGAAGCTCCCTGACTGAATGGCTATAATGAAGCACAGCTTGGGGAAGACAAACTCCTAATTCCTGTTAAATGGAATCCGGCAGGAAGGTGGGAGCTAAACAGAATGGTCATAAACAGAACAAAAAGTACTTATTAGGAAAAGTAAAGTGTTGCAGAGTTGCTGCTGTTCTCCTGCTGGACTGAGATTGGGGTAACTCTCACAGCCCGTGCTGCTCCAGTCCCTTGGCAGCTGCACTGCAGACAGGCTCCACGCATTTTTGGTAGACCCTTGGTGACTTTGACTACTCCATCACAGTGGCAGCTGCATGACAGCAGCAGTGCTCCGGGATCAATATTGTATTATGTCATTTTGTGCTGTGAAAGAGCTGTAGGAAACCTCTGGGTGTGCTGCTTTGGAAATGTGCAGCTGGAACTGAAAATGGGCTGGGGCCAGCTCGTACTGGGGTATGGAAATGGAGAGGGGTGGGTGAGGGGAGCGAGTGTGCACGGAAACAAAGGTCCAGGCTGTGAGATGCAAGATGAGAAGGGTAACTCTGCATTTCCATCATGGGTTATATCTCTGTGTTTGGAGATTTTTACGTGTGGATGAGGTTGGGGCAGCTTTGAACCCACAGGATTTTGCTGCATTTCCCAGGTGGAGCAGGACTGTGCGCAGGCTGTTATCAATAATTCCTGCAAGAAACAGGGTGGTTATGTATACCTCCATCAGTGGATCAGGAACTCTGCTGATGGTGTGATTTAGGAAATACTTGTTTGTTCTGCTGGTTCCTTCCCCTTGTAACCTGTTCTGAACAAGTAGGAATGTTAATACCAGAGGGAAATAAATATGTTTATTGGAGTTCTCAATGTATGTGTTGCTGTATGTGTTTACATCTGAACTTGCTAATTAGGCACAAAGATTCTAGATTAGAATTAGAGTGGGATGGCAAAAACCAGAGATAGGAGGTTAATGTGTTCAGAGTGGGTACAAAAAGCAGGGTGGTGAGTTGGCTCCAGTTCACTTTACATTTCTGTTGCAATCTCAGTAGGACAGGGAAATAAACAGGAAAAGTAGAAAAAACATTAGTATATGATCATAATTTATGGTTGTTACGTAAGAGAGTTGATCAGATAATTCACAAAGCTGGAATGTTATTGTAAAGGATGTGGCTTGTTTGGAAAGCAAAGACAACTAAGGAAGAAAGAGATGTTGCCTCTAAAACAGGGTTTGTGCACTTGTCTGAAGGGCCAGCTCTGGAGCGAGATGATGTGGGAGAAGGGCACTAGATGTGATGCTGGCTCCTCTGGAAGGTCACCAAAGCAGGAGGGATCCCTGTAGATTCAGGTGGAATCATCTAAAGCACAGGTCTTTGTGGTAATGTAAATTTTTTTCCAGGCCAAACATAATCAGCATGTACTTGGAATGCTTTATATAAAATCCCCAGAACTTACATATATAAGATAAAGTAAGAAGCTTTAAAGTAAAGTTTATGAAAGAAACTAGTTGAGAATGTAAAAATGTAGTAGAAATAGGGTGAGAGGGTTAACAAGAGTTAACAAGCCATATGACAAGTGGAAGAAGAAATAAATTAAGTGCCTTTAAATAATGCAGACTGATGTATAAGGATGAAGAAATAACAACTCCATGGCAGTAGAAGGGTAAAATTTTCAAGAAACCTTGCAGTTCCTTTAAAAAAAATTAATGAAATGATTCTTTTGCAGAGTAAAAATATCAGCTGTGGAAAGAGGTCAGATTGGGTAAGTGAGAATCTCTCTCTGGCAATCTCGGGTGCAAAGAGGCAATGAGGGAGGTCAGGGAAGGAGTTTGGGATAGAGCAGAACAGCTCGAACATGGGGAAAGGGCAAAGAACAGTGAGAGATGCAGTCAGAGCAGCCTTCCAGAGTGAGAGGGAATCATCCCATGTGTCCATCTTGGGAAGAGGAAAACGAGGGGTGGTGAGCTGCACTGAGAAGGGAAGGGGAGCAACAGATGGTGCTGGAAGATGGAAGAGTTTCGTGGCTTCAGGTCACCTGCAATGAGATGTCTGACACAATCAACAGCAGGGACAGAAGTGCGGGAGCTGAACTCGAGTGAGAGAACAAGTGTGACACAAAGCTTATTTAGGGTGCTGTTCTCAAATCAGCTGGGCCTGGAGCAGTGCAGTTGAGGAATGGTGGATGAGGTGTCGAGGTGATTAATGGCTGACTTGGGAAAGCCATGGAGGGATGAGTGAGGGACCAGGAGAGAGGAGGGAAGGAAGGAGGAGGAAAAGCTGGGAAATTATAGACCACTCAACTAGAAATATACTGTGATTAATAAACAAACTGTCTGTGAGTGTCCGGGAGATAACAGACAACACGGAATTGTCAGGGGCAAATTATGTCAAACTAATCCAGTTTTCTTCTACAAAAGAGGGGCAGTGCAGGGAGGAGAGAGGTGAGTGAAGCAGTCAGTGGCACGTGTCCTCACTGTGGGAAGGTTTATGGCAGTGCCTCACAGGGAGTGGAAAATGCAGTTGAGGTGAGGCTTGTAAGACACAAAACAGGTTTGAGTTTGTACTCCACTACTGCTGTTTGCATAGTGACGGTGAAAATGAACTTGGTTTGAGAAAGGCAGGGTATTATATCACAATTACTGGAAATTTGTCTGGGTTTTTATTGCCTCCTGTGCCAATTGTATCAGTTACGTAGGATTAAAGCACAAGGATTATGATTCAGCACCTTGACTAAGTTTTGCACATTTGTTTCCTGTCTTCTTTTCCTCCAAATTGCCGCAAATATTTTTAACTTAAAATGTTGTGTTGCCCAGCAGAGTGCCTTAGATCATTTCAGGTATTTTTTTTAAAATAGTTACATTCTGTGTTTGAAGTGCTGTCTGTGGAAGATGTAAAAAGAGCTCCACATTTTCCTTTATTCTGAGGGCAGTCACAGAGGATAGTGCTTGTTAACAAAAAAAAGAGTCTGATTTTAAGGGCTGCAAATCAATCTGTAGGATGGGATTTGAATCCCTGTCAGTGGAAGGAAAGCATGTTTATAATAACTGAAATCCCACGTGCTCGTAATTGACAAAATTAGAGGCTATATGCACAATTTCCCTGTAGAGAAGAAAGATAATGATTTCAAAACCTTGTTTGTTCAGGCTTTTTAATAAACTTTTATTAAAAAGGAAAAGGAAATCTGTATTTTGCAGCGATCTAAACTCTTACTCATGTGGGAACTTTAGATAAAATCATGGCTTCCTTTCCATGATTTGTGCATCATTGCAAATCATCAGGCTGCATTCTGTGGCACGAGGGCTGATTGGAAATCATGGCTTTTTGTCAGGATGTATTTGGATAGCCTCTTGATTTATCTCCCAAAAATTCAGTTGGTGTTGCTGGAAGCACTTCATTTTTGCCAGGAATACATATTCTAAACGTAATTTTATTGACTTATATGCTTTTGCCATAAGTTTACAAATCTAATCTAAGAGAGCATGATTCCTCGTTATTTGGCATAGGAGACCCAATGTTTTCTAAAAAGTAGCCTGTCAATAACTATTACATTTTTATGTTCTCTGAAGAGATGTACCTCCTGCTGCCCAGTCCTAGGGAAATTCTAATTTTCTAGACTTTTATATCCTGCTGTTGAAAGCACTAAAGGAAATCATGTCATCCTGGTGCCAAAATGTTGGTTACAGGGTTGGTAGGAAATGGCCATTCTGTAGTTACCAGGCCACAGAGAGGCCAAGAATGGGTAGCACAGAGGTGCTGAAATAATGCTTTTTTAGAATATTTTCAAGATTCTTCTGCAACAGTCAACTCCGGTAGGAGTTGATTCAGTAGGAACCACGAACATTTCAATTTGCTTTCTTCAAATGGTAGTTTTTGTAATAAAAAGTGAATTTTAATGACCAGGGAAAGCTCATTTGAAACAAAGAAAGCCGTCTGTTAGTTTTATTTTGATTGACAAGCGTGCCAGGGATAAACTGTTGGCTGACACTGGAACATGCCTCATCAGAGCAGTCTACAATGTCCCCAAAGTCAGCTGAAAACGTTAAATAACATAGAGCATCAGGATCTTGGAACGGCTTGAGCGACAGGAAACAAACTGTTTTTTGTTTTTCATTTGGTTTGTTTGTAGGTACAAAAAGGAATCTGGTGAGTGTTTACATCTTCCCATGACATTTTGCACTAATACTGTTGCAAACAGATTACAGAGTAGAATATTAAATAAATACCACAAAAGGAACTCCTGGTTTTCAGTTTCCCCCAGTGCTGAATGACAGTAATCCTCTCTGACAAAAGGGGGTTATTGCCATTAGTTAATCCTGTTATGTAGTTCCCTCAGCAGCCTGTAACACACGTTGATAAAGACTGGGAAAATCTAAAATGTCAGACTTAGAGGCCACTGATCACCTTGACCATGAGGCTGTAGGAGCAGCCCAGAGCTGGATCCCTGCATCTGCAGAGGATTTAGCTGCTCCATCTAAGCTGAAGTGGTGCTCTTGGGCTGAAAGGTGCACGTTGTCAGTGGCATTCCCTGTTTGCCCAGCAAAGGGATGGGTCAGTGAGGATCAGCTCGGGCGGAGGTCAGTGACAACAGGCATGATTTCAACCTCTTTATATCACTTTTGATATGCCAAGCCCTGCCAGAGCACGTGGAGTGAAATCTGCAGTGTGCAGACAGTTCAGCCAAATCCTTGCTGTTACAGGAGTAGTTTTGAAGACTGTGCAGCACTAATAATAATAACTTAACTTGTATTAAGTCATCCCAGTAATACCAAAGTCGTGTAAGTTGGATTTTTTTTTTAAAAAGTGTAACCCAAGGTGTCCCTGAAGAGTCAGACTGTCAAAGTTGGGGATTGTGGTGAAACAGTTAATGAATCTTTGGTTAATTTGGAATGATGAAAGGAGGGCTTCTGTGTGTTAGGGTGGAAGGTCTGTCTGAGAAGTAGAGCCTTGTCTTTCCCCGGCAGCGAAGACTGGAGTCAAAGCAGTTAATGACTATTAATTGTCTTTGTTACCATAATGAACAGGAGCCAGTTGCTTTCTTGGTCTAATGCTGCTTCACTCCAGTATTCTGTATTGAGTCACTGGCAGGAGGGTGGTGTAAGGCACATCCTGTGTGTCTGTTCTGGAGACAGACGTGTTAATTCCGTGCTGGGAGGCTGAGGATGCTCCTCCGCTTCGCTTGCAACTTTGAACTCCATTAGAATGTGGGTGATCTGTGTGATTTCCTGTTTCAGAGCATGTGACAGTTTAAAAGTTGTTGCAGATCTGAAGGAAACTTCAGCAGAACAGCTCACAAGTCTGTTGTCATGGTGAGAGACTAATTTCTCTTTTTCTGTTAGAACTTTTCACTGGTTGCAGGACAATTAGAAATGTTGGGCCCTCATGTAATCTTTTCATATGCACATCCACCAGTAAAGTATTAACTAAAATGTTAGCTAATAATTTTATATAATAGTGGTAATTGCATAATGTAATTTTCAGTAGTCACAAGTGTGACTTGAGTAATTTTCACACAGTAATAATAATAATAAAAGTAATATAGATATATTAAGTTACGTAATTTAGTATCTCACACAGTAAGCAATCATTAATATAGGATCTAAACAATTTAAAATGCATCTAGTTCTGGCATGTTTGAGTGCATGTAAGTTATTTTCAAGATATTTGAAAATACTTGGAATATTCATTTCAGTGTGAAATACATCTTTGGACCTCAAGTGTTGAACCTTTGGGGTCTCTTTGGGATATCCCATTGGAAGGTTTGCCTGGGTTAGGGTGTTGTTTTTCCTGGTGATTGCATGATGTGGTAAAACAGAGACAATTTTGTTTTAGTTATCCAATCCATCACATCAAAAGCTGGTATTTTTTCAGAATATATAGGAATTTCTCTAATTACTCTGCTTTTTCTTCAACCGAGCCTCCACTGAAAGCCTGTAGCTCACAGTGCTGCTGCTCAGAGAATGGCTGCCATTTATTTCTAGCCATAGCAATTGAAATCCAATATTTATTCATTTACCACTCAGTAATATATTTGACAGATGTGTTGAATAACCGAGTAAATTGCTGCCTTTAAACTCCTAGCCTTTTTTATTTGAATTCACAGTATCTGGGAACGCTGCTGGTAATGTAGTAGTTACAATATCTACAAATTAATGTAGTTGAGTTCCCACTTACTGTTGTGATTTGGCTGCAGATTGGATTTGTGGGGTTTTTTTTAAACACCGAGTCAGATTCCCTCTGAATAAGTGACTGCTGAGAGCAAAGTCAGTTCAGCAGATGCTGTAGAGGGCAGATCCATGGTGTTTGTTCCCTGTGTGGAGAGCAGGTCTGGGGGTTTGAAACCTGGCTGATGGGGCTCTGTGATACAGAACAGATACAGGGCGTGTCTTCCTTGTTTCTCTAAGAAAAATTAATGGATGCACCCCAAATATCAAGGTGCTCTTCCCCTAAAGGCTGCAGAGATGAACTCAGGGTCTTCCTTCAGACCCCAGAAGGAGCTGTGCAACCCGAAATCCAGTCACTGCCCCTGGTGGGGGTGCAGTGGGGAATGGTGGAATTACTGGGCTGGAGGATGGAGTGATGAGGGTGTTGGTTTGTGTGAGGTCAGGCCTGAGATGCCAGGTGAACAAAGCAGTTCTGCTTTCTTATTGTGAAACACATCTTGAAGATGCCTGTGTAAGGGTCTCAGGGCCACAGATTTTAAGATAATCAGAATGTAAAGAGAGTGCACTCTTGAAATGTGAACTTAGGCCATGAACTTTGTATTTATGGTATTGATACAGAAATTAAAAGGTGGAGAAAAATAGTGAGGAAGAAAACCTTCAAGATAACTGTGTAATGTTGATGGAAAGGGCTCTCATAGACTCATGGGAGACTGGTGCACCAAGACTTTTTGTTGAGAGCTTTATACCTGCAGCCTTTTGATCACAGATATTTTACAGGGAATCCAGTATCATTTTAGAGTGGGTTTATCCACTGTTGACCTCTCGTGTGAGACTTTTGGGATAGGATAACTATGTGAAGGGAACAGATTGTGACAGGGCCATGTCATGAGGCATGACACACAAAAGTGCAGCAGTTCTTGAGGAATGTTTCATGTTGTCCCATTGGTTGCAAAAATTAATGGTCTGTAAGAGAAGTGAAACATTCCTTGTCCTGTTATTTTTTCTGCAAGTGTTAGTTCATCACTTGTGGTTTTTCAAGCTTAAATGGTGAAGTGGAGAAGTCTTTCAGTGTTGTATTCCTGGCTGGTGTTCCATAACAAGTGGAGCTGCTGTGGAGGAGCAGAGCTGACTCTGCAGGTAACTGGAAGGTGGAAAAAAAAATTGCTTTTGTAACTGGATCACTCAAGGGTGGAAAACTGATGAAAAGTTTGGTCAAACTTAGGTTCCTCTTGGTGTACAAAATATGATTAAGGCCCTCCCCGACAGTGTGACCGTTGTTCCCTGCTCTCAAATATTAAATTGGTATCAGACAGTAAAGTCTGAAAATTTTAAATACATCTTAATGAGCTGCTCTGGCCATGTTTATCTGAAGAAGGGCTTTGAATGAAAGTGTGCTGCTTGTCTGTAGTCCCTATTTTAAGAGGGAATTTGGGAATATCTGTTTACTGTCAGTAGAGATTTTAATCTGAAGTAGAGTTTTGTTCATTCTTTTTTTTAATCTGGAGGCAGTCTTTTCTCAAATAATGTGGTAGGACCATGAATGACTTCAGCCAAGCATTGGGAGAGGCAACCAGAACACACAAAATTGGGTGAGATTCCCTTTCCCTCGAGGTGCTCTTTTCTCCCAGTGTTTTGTAGAAGCACAAAGATGCAAATAAGCGGTGCTGATGAAAGAGTGCATTTTATTTTCTCACTTCATCTCCTGCCAGAAAAGCTTAATGGTATTTTAGAGCTGATATTACACCTCAGAAAAGGGGTAATGCATCTTTAAAAGCTAAACTACATCTTCTTTACTTTTATCAAATTCTCTATAAATCTTTCATGACAGTTTATTTAACAAAGTGTCATTGAAACTGTATAGATGATTGATGTGACCCATGTAAGATCAACATGAAATGTTTGTAAATGTCAGCAAAATGTGACCATCTAGAAGCAAGTAAGGATGGTGTTGCTGTGAGAGTGAAAAACAAACAGAAAATGTTTATCTTATTCTATACTTTCTGGGATGAAATTACAAATTCACAGAAGCAGTATTAAATGATTTTTCTCGGACATCATGCCATGAAGCAGGGAGGAAGATCAAAATTTATCTTGACATACTCTGCTTTTATTATTTTCTTCTTTTACAGTGGATAATAGTTTCTCACCTATTAAAAAAATTCTAATTTCACTTCTCAGAAAAATAATTTTAGTTTGGATAAGAAAAAATAATAGGAAATCAATAAGAATCTAATTAAAGTAGCTTTATTCAAGCTGTCCCTGTCATCAGAGGAGCTGGAAACAGGTCAAGATTCCCTTAATTTACTACTTTTCTGAAGAAGCTGGTCTTAGGAACACACATCTGCTTTTACCTGTTCCTTGTCACCATCTTGTTTGAGATGTTGACCTGGTAATGCCCTATCAGTTCAATGCTTCTGGCCTCAGTACAATTGATTTAAAAAAAAAATAGAGAAATTCTACTGGAGTCCTTCTTATTTTGGGGATCATCTTTTTGATCTCCTTCATTCCTGACTTACTGTTGGCCAAGATCAAGTTAAAAAGTGACTTCGGGGCTCTTTAGAGCCCTTGGAATGCCCTGGGGTGTTGCACGTGGGGCTCACCAGCCTTTAATGGCTCATCTTTCATCCTGCAAAAAATTGCTACACAGAGCATCATATGCCCTGCAGTTTATAGTCCTTTGTGCTGGTGGGTGTTCAGACACAGAGAATATTCTGGCTCCACGATGTTTGCAAGAATCAGTTTCTGGCTTGTTATTTGCAGCAGCTGCCCTGTCCTGTGTGCTCTTTATGCAGGTAGGATCAGCCACCAGGTTTTAAGGGGGAAAAAAATAAATAAATCACGAATGAGTGATAGATGTGTGTGTGTGCACATGCACGTGGTTCCTGGTTTGCTTCTCATCCCTGCTCAAGGCCCAGGCAGGGTCCCCCTCTTTGTTCCTAACCACCCAAAGCAGCTGCAGTTCTGGTGACCAAAACTCCAAAGGAAGTTCGTGAGAGCTGGAGATAAAAACATTTTTGGTCAGCAGCCAAAGAGAGCCTGAGCCCGAGCCCAATGGTTTTTGTAGTATTGCAAAACTTCCCTGTTGGCCAGGACCTTCCCTCAGTGCCCAAAGGTACAACAGCTCATAAACAGACTGAGAAAGGAAAAAGAACCTGAACGTGAAAATAAATCCTTTCTGATATCAACTGGGACAAAAGCCTTTGCAGATTACTCTAATGAGGTGATAAGATACTGTGGTGATAAAAATCTTGTAAATCAGACATGTTTGTATGGCTTTTAAATTAAACTAAGACAACATCAAAAGAAGATGATTGAAAAATTTAATAGCTGAAGTGGGAGACACAAAACAAAACTGAAGGAGAGAGCAACAATCAAATCCTGTGTTCTGGTGCTTTTCCAGATGTGGTGGGACGAGCTGAGCATAGCACAGATTGTGGTTGGATTAGCCACTTCCCTGGAGCTGATTCTGCCGTTTGTGGCCTCTTTTTTTAATTTTTTTTAATTCCCGATGGGATGCTTTAAGTGTCCAGATATGTAGAGACAAATATCACCTAGGTTGTATGTATTTAAAATGGGTTTACTGGGGGTGCAGTATTGGCTATTTACAGTGTGTTGCAACAGTGCCTCAGTGATATAGCATTGTCTGAGAAATTGAGAATCTTTGGCATTTTCGTGGGAATACAGGACTTTGTGCTTTTATGACAATAACAACTGACATCAGAACCTCAGGACAGCTTTATTCAGGAACCAGGAAGCACTGGGGTTATTCTGGTATCTTTAATAACCACAGTGCCCTAATTTAAATAGTATTTTTTCAAATACACTTAGAAGATTTTTAAAAGGTTGTTTTGGGAGGAAGCAATGAGTAGTTCTGGACCAGAATTTAGTTCTTTGTGAAGGGAGGTGTGTGTGTCTGCACAAACTTTAATATCAAAGGCACATAGCCTGAGTGCAGGTGAGCAGGTGTGTGACAGGAAATGCTGAGTGAACTGTGAGAATAGCAGCGGATCTGAGTTATTTGTAAACTGCCTTCATTTCAAAGTAACCTACATTTGGGAGTTTATTTTTTAATCATAATTAAATAATAACCCAGCATATAGTTATCATAAAAAATACAGGAAGTAGCTGGAAGTTAAAAAGCAGAGAGTTTGGGAGTTCATGCTGGTGTTATTAACTGGTCAGTGGTGACAAAAAAGGCATAAAGAAAGCAATAATCAAAGGAGACAGCATTATATAACAAATAATTTCTAGGTAAATACGGATTGCATGTTTTCTGGGAAGTGTGCACAGGCAGTCAGAGAAGCCTTGGTGTTGCCCAGTTGGTTCTAATTCTTTGGCTCCCCTCTGTTTTCTCCCAGTCCCTGCCAGGTGAACGCCGCTCTGCTCGCGTTGGATCCCCCTTGCACATCGAGAGCACCAGTGTTCTTATAACCATGGTAATGAATATGCAAATATCATTACATTAATTGGCAGTTACAGTTCTCTCTGCTCTCGCACAGAGGATTCTGAGCTGTTAATAGAAAAGCAAGGAAACTGTGGCCCGTAGGCGACCAATATAAAATTATACTTTATTTTCCCTTCCTTCCTTGGCACTGCAGTTCCTGGGTATGTGTTTCACGTGTCATTACGTTCTTCTGTGAAACTCTGTCTTAGCACAAACTGACACAAGTTCACATCAAAATCCTTCAGCAAACCAGCCCCTCTGTGTGTTGCTGGTCTGCAGGAAAGGAATAACGGAAGTAGAAAGGAAAAATCAAAAACATTTTCTGTTTTGAAATGCCCTATATGGATGATTTTGCTTCTTCTGTGGCTCTTTGTATTTTAACGTGAAGTATCAGTTCAGAGATTTAAGGAAGATTTTTCCCTTCTTTCTTGGCTAATTTGGGAAGAAGATAATGTGTGCTGGAGCAGTGTCATTTTTTGGTGTGTGACCATACATATTTCTGCTACTTAGAGCACAGAAAAATCATGGGAATTCCTTTTTATCATGGATATGCCTGGTCCTGAATACCCAACCTTTCTTCAAAGAAAAAAGGGACTTGGATCTCTAAAATCCCACCTCAGCAGTGGCTTCCTACTGCACTTAATTTCTGTAATTATATAAAGCAAGTAATTTTCAAAGATAATAAAGATTAGTTTCTTCAGTTTTCTCAGCTAGAGGAATGAGCAAAATGAATGTGTAGTTGTGAGTGATGTTTAGTTCTACTGTGTCTTCTGATCACTATCTGCATTATATCCTTTATGAACGTTAAAAATGTAGAAATTGTTCTAAAAATTACTGTTTAGGCTTTTTTCCTCAGCGGAAAGGAATACTGATTGCTTGTAACTGGCAGCTGACCAGTCCGAAATCTCAGTGGAAATCTATAGCTGGCTTAGACTTTGGTCTTTAATTGAAAAATGAAAATTAAAATGTAAAAATCTGTTTGAATGTAGAGAAAATTTAAATACCTACAAATGTACTTCCTTGTCACAGTTATACATGTGGCAAAATGACATGTTTCTACAAATTGTTCTTGTAAGACACAGGCATAATTCAGTGACAGCAGCTTGGACATCTGAGGTTGAAGACCGACTTTGAAGGGTACCCACAGGGGTTGACCATTGGTTGCATATTTTTTTCCTGAGAGAGAAATATTGAAGGTGAAACTCAGCAAGGCTTTTCCTGACAGAACTCCAGGATGAAGTACTTGAGGAACCAGAGGAGCCATCTTCTGACAGGAAGTTATGGCTCAAACCATCTGTCTGTTCCAGATATCAGAGGGAAATTGTAGATGTGGCTTAACATTATTTAAATTTTTAAAACTTCAGTTTAATGTGTATAGAGTAAAAATCCAAGGTGCTTTAACAAATGGAAGGCCGTTAATTTAGAAGAGTTTTCATTTTCTGTTTTGAGGCCAGATGTTTGTAGGTGTCACCTTCCAGTCTAATGATGGTTTAAATGACTTTCTCCCCCCTCTTTTAGCTGCACAACTTCATGTGAGGAAAGATCAATTCCCAGAGGGCTGTGACGTGTGGCCGTGCTGGAGGAAGGAGAAGTTGTTGGTGCCATTTGCTCATCATGCAGCTTGTGCAAGGATTTAGGACAAACAGGGACAGAGCTGGTAGTGAAACACCGAACTGAACTGTCCTCAGCAGCTGGACAGGGCAGCTAAAGCGGAGTCAGTGAATGAGGAGTGGGTGTCCCACAAATCCATTATGTTTGGTTAGGAGAAGAGAAGATGTATTTTGGGAAAATGGCAAAAAACCTACTCTGTGGTGCCGTAAATCAGATCTGCAGGCAAAGTGTGGGCCAGGCCCTTGGGAGTGCTGTGCTCGGAGCTGATGCTCAGAGCTGGCTGTGTCCAGTGGGCACAAGGACGAGCCTGCAGAGCTCAGTGTTCTGCTAAAGGCTACTGCCTGCCCAGGAAGCCGAGGGGTGCTGGATGGTGACCTTTCTCCACGGTTTTCATCTTGAGCATCACTTGAGAGCCCCAGATATTCAGATTTTTCTGCTGGGCTGCAGTGCAAGTCCAGTCACGGTGCGAGGTGAATGGAGCTCTCTGCCAACTTCCCACACTCGCCAGAGGGTGCCAGCTCTAGAAACTATGTCAAACTTTAATTAAAATAAACTAATTATTTAGCAGCTACTGTGGGACAGATGTTCTCAAGGTTTTCTTGTGATAAAATGTACAACAGCAAGACAGGGAAACTTTCAGGGCGGTCAGTATTAATAATTCAATTAATGCATAAAGTCATGTAGCTTTTACTGCTGGTTTTGCCTGTGGTGTATTTGTCACCTCTGTACATTTTGTCTTCTTACATGCAGTATATATAATTACATTTAAATAGTTACACACAGAAATAACACCTGTAGGTTAGAAAATTACCTGTCTGTTTCAAATTCCGGAGTTTTTCCGCGCAGTGCAGCTATTCCATGCACTATTTCTAATTCCGTGAGCTGCTTGGGAGCCTCTCGTGTGAGGTGGAGCTCTGGGGAGGGTTGGGAGTGTGCCTGTGCCGCTCCTGTGTTGTGACAAGGCGTCACAGAGAAGTGCCCAGCCCCCAGCGAAATGCCGTCATTACCCGGCGTGTTTATAAAACAGCAGCAAGGAAAACGTGTCAGTCACTGCGGTGACAGAACCTCGGGGATGAGCGCCTGGGAGGATGCCACGCGAGGAGCTGAGCGCATCCCAGAACCACGGAGGCACTCGGGTGCTGATGGGATTCCAAACCTCTGGTGTGCCACAAGTGGGAGATTTCACGGGCTTGTGGTTGTTGTGTATTGACATCTCACACTTCATGGACTGTTAATAATGTAGAAATCTGTAGATTTTTATTTTTTTTTCTGAGATATAATCTTGAAGTGATGACTGATGTTGAAGCAATTCCCTTCCCTTCCCTTCCCTTCCCTTCCCTTCCCTTCCCTTCCCTTCCCTTCCC